>CM073471.1:17887500-18140000 GCA_037074535.1 Gleditsia sinensis
CTTCGCTAAAAATTACATTGACAGTACATGTGAACGAACTTTTAAGAAAGGCTACCACAAAACTAAACGGGCTCTCCCTCTGAGCGGCAGGAAACTCGATGGTCAATTGCCAATGCTATAGGGAGTAGAGGGCAAACCCAGTCCGCCACGGTGGGCTCCTAGGTTTTTGGGACTGACTTGGTTCCTTTTTCTTTTTGGATCGAGGTCGCCAGCTTTTAATGGGACGAACATTAAAGAAAATCGGCATAATTAAGCACAACACAATAAAATTAAAGGAAATTTGACAAGGATGCAAGTTAAGTCTATTTCATTCAATCTACAAAAAGCAATAGAGACATGAAGATGTCATAGGGATTAATTGCTCCTATAATTTTTAAATTTAGAAATCCATTTTTTTGTCGCGGTCAAATTTTGAAAAAAAAAATTAAGACTTCTGAATCGACGCAGCTGTACTAAAAGATTGAATCATGTAGTTTCAAAACAAACTTAAATTTTCTTTATGAAGTCTCTCAAGATTACACAAAAATCATGATTTTCTCTAATCCCTTTAAGAACAAACAAGACCTAAATAGTTCAAAGAGAATACAAAATTCAATAAGATGAAAAGAAAATGATTTTTCTCATTCATATTTAGGTACACGCATAAACAATTTGCTCAACAACCAATGAACAAATCATGATCAACCAAAGGAAGAGAGAAGATAGAGGCACAATCTACCTATAGCATAGCTGTGAATTGTATATATGAAATATAATACTTATGTTTATTTTTTTGAGTAGAATTCGTTTAAGCGTTGCATGGGTCCAAGAATATTACTCAATAAAGAACTGAATCCAGCTAGCTAGTGACTGCTTGATGGGGTTGCCAAAATTACAAAGAGGCGCAAGGTGTCTTCCTATCATTCAACAAAACTCACTTAATTACACCCTGTTGACTTCTCTCCATTATCTGGATAGCTTTTACTCCCCTATAAACACATGCACTATCATTTCCCTTACTTCATCAAAATCCATTTTTTTCCTTCTACGCTTAATTTACCAATATATATTCTTTACTCAAAATTTCAATGTGCGTCAGAACAAAATCACTCTGCAATCAATGAGATATTCAAGGGCAAACAAACGTATAATGTTCAACAAAACCCAAACTAGACCCAAAAAGAACAATAAACAAAGATGAGAAGCTTTTAAAGGACAAGGCACCCCTGGGGAATGCTTTTTGCTGTTCTGTCAATTTCCATCATTCTTTCTTCTTTTATAATTTTCTTTCACATTATTTACAGTGACTTCTGAATTACTTTATACTTTACCTTCTTAAGAATCTTGAAATGTCAATAAAAAAACCCTGCCAACTTTTATATAAAGCTCTTTCTTTCTTGTTCACATATCCAGTCGATCCTAGCCATTTTGTCTCTCCATCTCTATGCGTTAATCTCTGTCATTTCACCTCAATTTGACATGCTTTCATTCAAAATGTCTGACAGTTTGTGACAACAAATATAAAATCTCACCAAATTCTTTCAGTGACGTGTGACAACTGAATCCTAATTTCTTTATTGGTAGTCAAAAAAAAAATATTATAAAAAAATTATGTTTGATATACTATAAAAAAAAAATTCCATTATCTTTTTACATTTGATATATTTTAAATAATATAAAAATAAAATAAAAATATGATATCTAAAATTATTAAAATAACATTATTTTAATTTAAAAATATGTTTAAAAATAATATAAAAAAAT
Organism: Gleditsia sinensis; assembly: GCA_037074535.1. Classification (NCBI taxonomy): domain Eukaryota; kingdom Viridiplantae; phylum Streptophyta; class Magnoliopsida; order Fabales; family Fabaceae; genus Gleditsia; species Gleditsia sinensis. The sequence goes on from CM073471.1 coordinate 17,889,244, forward strand.
TAATAATATAAAAATTTTATTAAAAATATTAATGATTTAAAAAAATTTAAATATTATTTATTTTATTTTATTTATCAATAATAAATAAAATTTTCTAATTTATTTATTCATTTTTAAAATATTTATTTATTTTTTTAAAAAAAATATTTATTTATTATTTTACAGACAATAAGTCGTTTTTGCAAATAGTTTTTGTGAATATTTTTTTAATTTATTTATTAAATATTTTTATTATCTATTTAATTAAAAAAAAAAAGAGAAAAGCACGCCAAGAATATCAGAGTCAAACATCATATGACAAGAAATTAAAAAAAAATTACATAGTCTCTTGAATCTAAATTGTTAAAAAAAAATATGAATTAAAAGGATTAGGCTCAGTGATTTTAGCAGAATTATTGGGATTTCTTCATGGACTCCCAGTTGGCACACGGTATGAACATCTCATCTTTAGAACTTGGAAGCGACTCCAAAGTGGCATTGGATCTAATATTCTATAATGGCCAAATCATTACCTCTCCAATATCATTTTTCGATAAATATGTTTCCTGAAATTAAGGTCTACAGGGAAAGCAACGGAGGGGTAGATGCTATGATTAAAGTGGGACGAGATCAGAGGAAGTCTTTATGGTGTGTCCATCCCCTTCCCTTCTCTTTTTGTTGTTTAATGAAGTTTATGGTTTAGGTAGGAGTTAGTCTTTGTGTTTGTCGGTGTGCTGTCTGTTTGAGTATGACGGGTGTGTAACTTTATTCTTGTGAATTTTGTTTTGTTTTATCTAATTCCCTTATTTACCCAAAAAAAAAAATAATATTTCATTCAAGATATGCTCCTAGTAAGGCATTTTGATCCCTATCATTTGGAAAAATACGACCCTGGCACAGTGAAAAATAAAATTTGTCTCCAGTGTATCCTTTTTAACGGAGCACCATTATATATATATCTTTTTTAAATTGTTTTATAACAAATGGGGCAAGACTCTTCATCTTTGATGACAGGCTTGAGAGTCAGACTTTTTTTTCTGGATCAGTCCTCTCATTTTGCTATTATTATAGACATGACAGTCTTGTACTTTCTCTTTCCAAATTTCATGACACGCGGCGCTATGTTATTGGTCTACCCGAAATCTGTCTTTCATTTTCGAACAGCTCTCCCTCCAATTTTGTTAAACTTCATCAAACAATTTTGTCAGCAACCTTCAGTGCCAATTAACTTCGTGCATTTTCAAAGTCAAAATCTCCACGTGTCTCAAATACGTTAGACTCTTTATCCATCGGTCCTCTCATTTTACTGTTGTACACATGGCAATCTTGTACTTGCTCTACCCAAGTTGCATGACACGTTGACACTCTATGATTAGTCTATCTCAAATCCGTATTTCATTTTCTGGCAACTCTCCCTTCTAATTTTGTCTCCATAATTCCAATAAGTTTCTCAACAACATTTTAGTGCTAACTTCGTTCATTTACAAAGTCAAAATCTCCATTGCAAATCAAATTTCTACAGTAGAGATTAGCAAGTTATACATTTACATTTGTTATGAATTTTAAAAAAATGCTTAGAAAAATGACACTAATAACATTCTTTGGTTAACAATGTGAATATTTGAAGACTAAAAAAAAAAAATAGGTGTTTTGCAAAGACCAAGAAGTAAAAGTTTGTTCCCTGGTAAATAATATGCTTGAGTATATGTTAATGAACCAAAAAAAAAATGTTAATGTGACCATATTTGACTATTTTATTAAAACTATATGCTGCCTTTCAGATAAATACATATAAATAGGAGTGCCCATTAATTTCGTAATATGAACGTTAGAGTAGTAAGAATTTTTTAATTAATATTATGTCTCAATATATTATCAATATTTATGTATCATAAAAGTATTCACCTAATGGTTTATGTGAATCTGGTTCATGTTTGAATATTATATCTGAGTCACATGTTTGAATATGTCTGAACAATGAGAATCAGCAACCAATTGCATAATGGGATGCTTCTGCGTAACAGTTTTTTGGTACACAAAATTTAAAAATCTCAAAGGAAATAATCAATTATTTGATTGCCAAAAAATTTTAAAAATTGGAGGAAAATAATGATTTATATAATTTGCATAAAATTGGAAAAATTGAAAGAAGATCAAAGAATTATATATTTTGCATGAAATTTTAAAAAAAATTGGAAGAACATGAAAGAATTATATATGTTTCACAAAACTCAAGAACTTGTACAAATAACGAAAGAAATATTTATTTTGGATAAAATTCAAAAAAAAATTGGAAGAAGATGAAGGAGTTATATGATAAGTACAATTTAAAAATTTTCTAAGAAAATAAATGAATCATTTATTTTGTAAAAGAATTAAAAAAGTACATTAATTAGTTTGCAAAAAAATTAAAAACTTCGAAGAAGATGAATGAATTAGCTATTTTGCATAAGATTCAAAAAAATTGGAAGAAAATTAATGCATTATCTATGTTGTATAGAATTCAAAAACTTATAATAAAAAGAATAATTATTTTATGAACTTATAAACCTTGGATAGAAATATGAAATAATTATTTATTTTGCATAAATTTAAAAATTGAAATAAAATGAATAAATTATTTATTTTGCATAAAATTTAAAAATTAGAAGAAGACGAAGGCATTATTTATTTCTCATAAAATTCAAAAAATTAAAAGAAAATGAATGAGGTATCTATTTTTCATAAATTCAAAAACTTACAAGAAAAAGAATGATTTTTGTTGTTGTGATTTTTAAAACCTTGTAAGAATGACTTATGTATTTTGCATAAAATTTAAAAATTGGAAGAAAATGAATGAATTATTTATCTTGTTTAAAATTTAAAAAATTGAAAGAAGGTGAAAGAATTTTTTTGTTTTGCATAAAATTTAAGAACTTGGAAGAAGATGAAAGAATTATTTAATTTTCATAAAAACTAAAAACATGGTACGACATGAATGAATTATTTACGTTTCACGAAATTTAAAAACATGGGAAGAAATTCACTACAAAATTTTTCGCTTTCAGCGGCGACTAAAGGTCAACAAGTCGTCGCTAAAAGGCTTTAGCGGCGACTTTTGGTCGCTGCCCAGTCGTTGCAGATAATACTGTTGCTGAAAGTTTTCAATGGCGACTAATGGAGTCGCCACAAAATCCAACAAATATCGCTGCCTTTGCTTCAGTCGCCACGGAAAAGAATATACTTTTAGTGGCGACTTCATATAATCGCCACTAAAAGTACTTTCTGTGGCGACTATAGTCGCCATAGAATCCAACAATATCGCTGCCTATACTTCAGTCGCCACGGAAAGGAATATACTTTTAGTGGCGACTTTATATAATCGCCACTAAAAATAACTTTTGGTGGCGACCTTAAGGCACCACCACAACCTTTGGTGACGACCTAAGGCCGCCACCAAAACCTTTCGTGGTGACCTTAAGGCGCCACCAAAACCTTTTGTGACGACCTTAGGTCGCCACCAAAACTTTTAGTGGCGACTTTAAATTTCAATATTTTTTTTATGACGACTATAAGTCGCCACTAAAGGTTTTAGCGGCGACTCAGTCACCACAAAAAATTATTTTTGGTGGCGATAATAAATCGAGACCAAAGCTTTCAATGGCGATTTTGTCGCCACCAAAAGTCTCAATATTTACTTTGTTTTCTCTGTGATTCAATGGCAACCTCTTTAGGTCACCACCATAGGTTCGTTGCAAACTTTTTTTATTAATAAATTTATCATTTTATATTATAATAACTAAAACTTTAAATAAAATTAAAATAAATTAAAAATATTGATAAAATGATAATATTAACTTAGATGAAATGTAGCAAATATTATACACTAATATCATGTCAATTCCATGTTCAAAAGAAACATCATGTCAAATAAAAAGAAAACAATACACAACTAAATATTAACAAAAACAATCAACTCGGTGCTTCATTTGGCGATGTTGGTGCTGCAGTACTGGTCGTATTAGCTATAATGGTTGGAGAAGCACTACTTAGAAAGGTTCTTGGAAATTGTCCCTGTTTAATCAAATGTAACAAATTAATATAACTTAAAAATTAATACAAACAAATAAATATCATGTAAAAAATTTCTATAGCCAACCACAATTGAAAAATAACATTATGTAATAGCCAATAATATTATAACTATAAATACATGATTGTACCATCATATCTTTAAAAAAAATGAATTGGAAGACATTATTGAATAAGAAATAAGTTAAATTGGCCAAAATTAATTTATCTCAATAATTTTTCAAGCAAAACTATTTCAAAATTTAATCTAATAAACATAAAGTATATTAAATAATACTTCATTTGTAGTTTATAAACACAAAGTATACAGTGACCAAGTCATACTTCATCCATAATTTTTTTGCACGTGAGATTAATTTATCATTAAAGTTTCAATTTATATACACTTTTAAAGTCTTTTTCATTTATTTAGTTTTAATTAAATAATAATTTAGCTGCATATTTTTGATAATATGATATTCTACTAAAAATAACAAAAGGAATCACAAAAATTAAATAGAAGTTAGTGAAAGAAGGAAACCAAAAAAAAAAGATGTTAGTAGGCCAAACACACTATTGGCGCAATAGTATAAAACTCGATAAAAATATATCTATTGAAATTTTTTTTTTGATAGCCTTGTGCATTTATAACAACAATATAACTTACCACAATAAATCAAAGCCTTACGCCTAAAGGGAAAAAACAGTACAAAAAATTTGTATCTAATATAACATTATGTACTCAATATAAACACAAGAACCGAATTACAGAGGACCCAAAAATAACAGAATGTGACTAAGATTTTAAAATCCTATAGATGCCCAAAAAAACTCTTATTTCATTCTCAGCTCAAAAGTATTATACCAAGCAAGAAGAATAGCAAATTTATCCTTTCTAATTTCTTTTTCCAATAGAACAATACATTAGAGAGGAAAGAGATTACAGAAGAAGACAACCCATTTAAGACTGTATTTAGAAAGAAAAAGAATTTCAAAAAAAAAAGAATAAAATATCCTTCTAGAACCCAAGAAAAAAAAATCTTGAGAAAGCATAAAATATCAACTGATAAGAATCGGGCCAGTCCTTCTACATATCATGTAAACCAATCATGCTTGTAGTCTAGAGAAGAATCCAAATTCACTACAGCCTAGAAATATCATTGGTGCAGAAACAGTAAACAAAATTAGAAATAGGCGAGTACTACTACTCAGTGAACCCAAATTTCAAGTTTCATATTATCAAAATAAGAAATCTATAATGTATATAACACATTCATATTTAAGCTATCCAAAATGAATGCCCTAAAAAACTCTTATGTCATTCTCAGCTCAAAAGTATTATATCAAGCAAGAAGAATAGCAAATTTATCCTTTCTAATTTCTTTGTCCAATAGAAGAACAATACGTTATAAAGGAAATAGATTACAAAAAAAAAACAACACATTTAAGACTCTATTTATGGAAGCCTTCATTAACTCTGCATTCCTACTAAGACCGAATGTATCATATCAAGTAAGAAAATAGTATTTTTTTCTTCATAAAAGAAGAATCCATTAGAAAGAAAAGGAATTTCAAGAAAAAAAGAATAAAATGTCCTCCTAGAACCCAAAAAATAAAAACAAAGAACAAAAAGCATAAAATATCAACTGAGAAGAATTAGGCTAGTCCTTCTAAATATCATGTAAACCAATCCTGTTTATAGTCATTTCGAAAGATAGAAGCGAATAAATAATACTCCAACAATGGCTACCATACATATTTTCTCAACCAAAATTCTATTGTGAAGTAAATATATTAATATCAAAACTGTTGCAAAGCAGACAACAGAAAAAGCGCAATTCCAAGATCAAATTCACTATAGTCCAGAAATATCATTCATGCAGAAAAAGTAAACAGAATCAGAAATAGGCGAGTACTTCTACTCAGTGAATCCAAAATTCAAGCTTCATATTATTAAAATAAAGAGCCTACAATGTACATAACTCATTCATATTTAAGCTATGCAAAATGAATGCCCCAAAAGCACATAGCAAAAAGAAATCCCCAAAAGTAGCCGACATTCACTTAGTTTAGTTTTCATCACAAAACAGATAATAATTCAAAAATATGTATCCCTATCAAAAAGGATATAATATGGAGTTTAAGAGAACAAAGACATTATCATATACACATTCCCAAAATTCCTCAAGAATCTAAAACAGGAGATTTATGTATGAGGAAGCCTTTACTTCAAAATATTGCAGAAATTCCTATCATGCATTTCACAAAAAATCCAAAACAATTAAAATTTTCATTCAAGCTATCTATTAGCAAATTTCACTTAATTGCAGGTCAAAGACGCTGGCTACATAAGGCTTGGCAACACAAAGAACATATTGACAGGAAATGAGTAATTTCCTAAGCCAACTCTATGCTAACGAAAGAGAAACTATCATTGTTGATGGCTATAACGATACCAACTACTTGTCCACTGCTAATTATCCTATCTCTCACATCTTCTTCTATAGCCTTAACTTAACATGCATGCACATAGCAACAAGAGAATATTTACTAAGTACCCTGTCTCTCACATCTTCTCTAGTCTTGCTTAACATGCATGCTCATAGCAACAAGAGAATATTTAGTAAGTACCCTGTCTCTCACATCTTCTTCTCTAGTCTTAGCTTAACATGCATGCTCATAGCAACAAGAGAATATTTATTAAGTTATAATAATGTAAAAAACAAAATATAGGCATTGAAATGATTTAATAGCAATGGCAAGATCAAAATTTTAAGCTTAAACACTAGATCTATATATATTATCAATTTGATCAAGGAAAATACATGTTGAAGAGATGTGATTAGAGAAGCCATATGTGACTATAGTCTTTCCTCTAATTGTATTTGCAATTGTGCATGCAAAGTCTCTTGCAATGTTGCTTTATAATTAATAACGTTACACAATTTATATGAAAAAACACTATTTATACATGTTATTACATAATACCTTAAAATTCTCTGAGCCAAAATATGTCTCCAATCATCATCATTAAGCTCAGTAGGTGGATTTGCTAGTCTTTCCTCATCAGTATTGTATTGCTTATATATTTTGTGCATGCGACTCCTCCAATTTCTGTACAACCTTTGTGCAGTGGTATTAACAAAGGCATCAAATTGCAGCTCTGAATTTGCACCAACGTCAAATTTTTCCTTCAACAATAATAAATATTTATGTTAAAAATTTAAACATTACTTAAATATAATAAGTGTGTTAAACAATAATGTCTCAGTACCTTAACTTTCAATAAGATCTGTGAACCACATTGTTCCCAAATTTCTTTCCATTCTCTTACTGTTACAGGAGCAGTGTATCGTGTCACATATTCAATGTAATTTATGAAATCCCTCGATCCTTCTCCTACAGCTCGGAGGATATCATCTGCACTACTAATTTGAAACTGAGAAGTAGGTGTAGTGGGCTGTGCTTGGGTCTCTTCATTATTTCTTACTAATTGTATATGTAGCTGTGAAATTGCTTCAATATGACTACCCTGTGCAACACCTCTAGATCCACGTCCACCTCTTTCTCTTCCTGCCATCTTCCAACTTTTACCTGTTGCAAATGATAAGATGGCGTCGTCAACTCACCTTGTCATATGATAAATGCTTTAATTTCATCAAACATTACAAATAATAAATACATGCATAATTTAGTTATAAAAAAAAAGAATTGCAATTCATTAAATTATATCAAGCAATGTATAAACATTAAATTACATTACATTGACTAATTATTTATACTCTGGCATTTCACGTAGAATCTTCAGATAAAAAATCCCCTTCTTTTGAATTAGTATCTGTACATTCAGTTTCCTGTGCTTATTTGTAGGTGCTTCTTCTCCATTTCTTTTTTATAATAGCAAAGGGAGAGAGAAAATTAACATTTTTTTATGATTAATAGTGATATTTATGTTGATTAATATTGGCTATATTTTAACTACATGTACTAAAATGATGTATGACTGCTTGGAAATACATTGATAAGGCTATGATGATGGATGCATACTTCTACTTAAGCATATTTGCTTGCTGTATCTGTTGCTTTAGTTAAACTGCCTTGAAAATGGTTGAATATGATGATACAAGAAATTGAAAATGATAGCTTGTTGAAAATTATCATATTCACACCATTCTTGGTAAAGAATGTATCATTCGTCCATCTTTATTTTATTTTGGAAACACTTGAGAACAAAGAAAGCAGAGACAAGAAAATGGTGAAGTAGAAAGAGAAAAACATTAACCAGAAAAGAAAAGCAAAGCATGAATTAAATATAGAGAATTATAAACCAGAAATGCACATATAGAGAATTATAAAAACAAGCTTATGTTAAATGGATATTCAAGTATTTGTCAAATAAGTAATAAGAGGTTTTGATAGCAATACTTACACACAGATAGAAGCTAAATATTAATACATGTACAATTAGTTCATTTTGGTCTAATTTACATGGGGTAATATGCTTTAATATGGATTTTAAGTTAGGCGCATTTCAAGTAAGATATGTCATGTGGCACAAATATAAGTTATGAAATATTAGATAGTATATAATATTATATCCACAATATCACATACACTTGTCAGATAGTATTCAGTTAGGTGCATTTACTACATATAGTGCATTTTGGCGCGTAGGCATGAATTTACATAAAAATTAATCTGACACCTAAAATATTATATCCACTATATCACATACACTTGATAGAAACTAATCCTTTTTTTTTAAATAGAGATGGAAATTGATCTGTTCATATATATTGTTTTGGGCACTGATTTCTTTGTATACACAAATAACATCTAAACAATGATTAGCATGATGAATATGTGGTGTTATAGTTATCTTTCTTTCTCCATTAGTCCATAATACCGTGGGCATTATATATAAGAGAAAAATATTTTATTAGATAAATTACTTATATTACCAAAGTGGTGTACCTCAACTTTTAGTATAATAAAGTAATAGCGAATGGCTTATTCTAATTTGTGGATGAGTATTTTTTTTTAAATTATTGTGTACTAATTTCATTTCAACATAATGTGGATGCTTAATGGTGATCAAAATACAAAATATTTTCATACAAGGTCCAGCAGAGAAGAACAAACAGGAAAATTTGAAGACTAAAAAATCAAGAGCAAAATTGGATTTTTGACTCTATGCTAATTGAACAGAGGGGAAGAAATTTCTTCTTGGAGCTTTATCAAAGGAACGAATCAATAAACTTGGAAGATACAAAAAAATATGTCCTTCAATAAGGTATTCCAACTTTATCTAAGAATCATATTAATTTACTAAACCAACATTTTACCAAAGAAGAAATGGATAACGTGGTTTTCCAAATGGATTAGTCCACAACAGCCTCTAGCCCATATGGTTTTTCACTGCTATTTTATCAATATTTCTGAGAGTTGATAAAAGAAGATGTGACTTCCATGGCTTTATCATTCCTAAACAGGGGCGAAAAAGATATTATGGAAGAATACCTTGGTAGTCACCAAAAAAAAGAACTATCTTAGCTGGAAGAAAAACACAGACGAAAAAGATGAAAGAAAAGGGATTAATTTAACCACATTATTAATCATGAGTTCTGGAACAAACAAGATAAGAAATTATGGGGGAAAAGGCGAAGGAAAGAACAACCTAGGCTAAGACATCTAAAAGTTTCAAAGAAATAGTGTAAAATTTCCATCTTCTTACTGGTGTAGACATGCATAATACAGTAGACGGTAAATTAGATGAAATGAAAGAAAAGAACTCACCCAAACTATCAAGAATAATGCTAGTTATGGGGAGCTTACGTAGAGATTCACATTATAAGAGAAAATAAAACATGCAAAAGATGAAAAGAATGACCATATCTACCTACAACGTTTGGAGTCAAGATGATGAAGAGCCAAGAGAAAACTATATCAATTATCAGACTTTGAAAAGAACATGTCAATCACAGGACAAGAATCATACATTAAGAAGTGCATTTATCAAACAAACAAATGCAAAAAAAAAAAACAGCCTTCTCCAGGGGTACATCGATCAAGCAGAGAATGACACGCTAAGCACACTAAATAAGACAAACCAAGCAACGTACACCAAGGAGCTAATCAAGAGGTTAGGATGGATAAAGCTAAACCTATGGGTACATCGATCATTCTATAAACCCAGATGGGAGCAGAGTAAACAAATGAGGCTAGCCAGCATCCAGCAAGTAGAAGAGGTGAAATGGTAAAAATCTTCCCAATCTAGGCTGCTGGAATCCCAAGTCTCACTTCTGTAATCCAACAAGGAACATTCACTGTCTCACAAGCCTTGAAAATGGACATACACCTCGGACCCAAGTTCTAAATTCTTGCAAGTTCAGTCTCAGTGATCTCATTTCTCACCATAGATATCTGGGTCCTATTCTACGACCGAATCCTAGTACCAACACTAAGAAAAATCACAAAGCACGAGGGAGGAATCACACTGCTTCAGAGAAAGACATAACACATAAAGAGCTATAGATTTTCAAAGAACAGAGCATGGAAGCAAACGAAGGGAAAGAAGGAAGCAAATGAAGAAAACTAACCTCCTTTGAGAGCTACGAATCTCACAGCCACGACCACAACTCGGGAGTAGCAAGAGCAGATGTGAGAGCTTCAAACGAAGGCTCCAGAACATGGGTGGAAGTCTTCCCGTGCCAAAATGCGAGAGATTGAGAGGAAAGACCGAGATGGGAAGCTCTGAGAGATCTGGAGATATTTGCCAAGTAGAGGAGATTCGGTGCCAAAATGGGAGGGGAGAGGCTGAGAGGGAAAATGAAAACAACAGAGAGGGAAAACAAGGGGGAATGAGATTTTCAGGAAAATGAGCGTGGGAAAGCAAATCCTGTTCTTCTGAAATGGTGAGTTCACGTATAGTAGGGGGTACGGAGCTAGCCAGTGACCATTGTAAAATAATTAAAAAAAAAAGATGATAGTTTATTTTCTTTGTTTTAAGATTATAATGTTATTAATAAAAAAAAATTAGTATTTTTTCTCTTTCTCTTTATTTTAAAGGATAAAGTTTTCCAAAATTTATTTGAATTTTTAAATGAAAGAAATATAAAATGTGAGAATTTAAAAAACAAAAAAATAAATTTAATTTAAAAATTATTTAAATTGTGAATTTGAAAAAATAGATAAAGTAAAATTAATTGAATACATAAATCTATAAACCAAAATTGTTAGTTTTAATCTTTATTAGTAAATATTTAACATATTTTTAATCTTATAACTAAAATTTTATACATTTTAACTAAAATTTAGTTTTGTTAAATGTGAAAAGAGAAAAAAAATGTAATTTTTCTACTTTTTGTATTTTTATTAGTAAATATTTAACATATTGGGTTTAAGAATTTTTGGTATTTTTATTTAATTTTATTAGCAAATTAATATAGTCTTTCTCTCCTATTGACTTATTAGTAGTTTTTTTTTTATTTAGGTAAAATTAAAATTTTATAAAAAATTTTAATTCTAATTCAAGGAATAAATGAAAAAAATGGATTGAAGGATATTACGAGATGTTTCGAGAGAAATATTTTTATTTTGATAGAAAAAAACAAAATTAATTTTGAAAAAACTTAATAATTTGAAAATAAATAAAAGTAACATCACATTACATTCAATATATGTTTTGTATATATACTGGAATAAAAAGGAACATGAGATGGAAAGTAGAATTCCATTGTTTGGTTTGATGGAATGGAGCATTTTATGAAATGCTCTATTCCATCATATGATGGAAAAGTGACTCCTTCCTATATGGATGGAATCCAAGATTCCATCATGAATTAATGCTAATTTCATATTTTTTTATTAAAATAATTTATTTAATTATTTAAAAAATTAATTTGACTATATTTTGTAAAAATTAATTTGTAAGAATTTTTTCTTAAAGAAAATTTATTTTTTTAAAAAAAATTTATTTAAAAAAAATTATTTAATTATTTTATATTAAAATTAATTTAATCATTTTGTTTATCTTATCTTTCTATTCTTTCAATATCTATTAATCAAACAATAAAATATTATATTACCTAATTCTTTTCATCGCATACCAAACAAGGTAATGGCATTCTATTCTCTTTTCCATTCCCTTTTCCTTTCTCCTTCCCATTCCACTGAAATTTATTTCAGTGTACCAAACGGGCACTAAGTTGTTCAAATATGGATACATATATACTTAAAAAATATTTTTCAATTTTATAAACTTCTTTTAAAACATTTGGATATAGTTTTGATAGAAGGAGATCGGTGAATTGTATAGTTTTGATGAAATTTTAACTTGTAAAAGTATAAAATAGCTTCTTAATTATGTGAATTTGAGTTTTCATAGAGTTTTTTTTTCAATAAACTTTAAAATTGACTTATGAAATAAGTTAAAATTAGTTTATTAAAAATTAATAAACTCTAATAAGTTATAAGTTTTTAACATAAAAGTAGCTTATTATATCCAATTTAAAAACTATTTTTTAACATTATACTGATAGATAAGCTCTAATAAGCTATAAGTTCTGCTATTCAAATGGGCTCTTAAATATAGATGTTTCAAAAAAATTAAGAAGACAGAAAGATAGACGCAAAAAAAATATTATTGTTAAATGATGTTGAAATTTTATACATTCAATTAAGATACTAATTCAAATTAATTTTATATATTTATATTATTAATATTATATTAAAATTTTAATAAATATTATTTGAAATCAATTAAATATTTTATTTTTGTGGTAATTTTTTATTACTATTTATTTATTTATTTTTAAAAAAATCACAATATGAAATAACTTTATGAACTTATTATAAATTTAAGCATAATTATTTATATTTAAATAAGTAGAACAATTATTTTTTTAAATTTTCTTAGTAGTTTATTTCTTTCAACTGAAGTACTTCAATTTTGTAAATTGCATGAATCTTGATTATAAATTATTGTAAAGTCACTTCTTTATTATATGTATGCTCCTTTCATTCTGTTAGGGCTCAACCTAATTTTTTAGTAAAAAAATGAATTTGCACTATCAATTTTTACCAACAGTTTAATTTCAATTGGCGAAAGAAGTATAATTATTTTGTTTATTTTTCATATTACTATAGAGAAGTTTTTAATTGATTTAACTTCCGATTTTGAGGAAAATCATGTGGTAATCAAACACGAAAAAATTAATAATAATTACACTTTCTAACAATAAAAAGATAAAATTAGACAAAATTCAATAAAGATAAAACGATCTAGTGATAGAAACAAAAAGAAGATTAAAAGATAAAATTAATAAACTTAATAAATTTTTTGCACATGTTGTTGCCAACATCAATTCTGATATCCTTCGTTGTATTTAATTATTTAAAATAATTAATTATATTCTGGTTCAAAACTTCAAATGTAAAGAAAATTATGAAGTCAATTTCTAACAAAAATAACAAAAGGCACAATCAAAAAGAATAGTTTATGCCTAAAATCATTAAATCTAATTAATTATTTTATCATCCTTTAATTAATTGTATAATGACTTTGTAAATTATTTAATTTAAACCTAAAGCTGCTTCTTTTTTGGATGATTTTATTTAAACATATAATAATTGTGAGAATTGTTTAAGTACAATTTTCATACTTGAAGAGATATATGCTAAGGGGTTTTGAGAAAATATATTTGATTTTTTAAAAAATTTGTCTTTAATATATTTCAATAAAAATAATTTTTTTTCTTTTATCATTTTTTAAATTAAATAATTATTTTGAATTTTCAAAGATATATACATTATTAATTTGATGATTAAAATTTTACCTTATTAATTTAGTATGTGATAAAAAATTAACTCAGATTGAATATATTTTGAAAATTTTTTATTATTAAATATTTAACATATTTTTTTATATTATAACTAAAATTTTATATATCTTAACTAAAAATATGGTTTTTTTAAATTTAAAAAGAAAAAAAATGATAAAATATTTTTCTACTTTCAGTGGCGACCTTAGGTCGCCACTGAAAGTTTAATTATATAAATTTTTTTCTTTTAGTGGTGACCTCCTCTAAAAATACCTTTCAGTGGCAACTTTCTATAGTTGCCACAGAAAAGTCGTCACTGATTCTTCAGTTTCTTGTAGTGATTATGGAATTAATTATTTTGCATAAAATTTAAAAATTTGGACGAGAAATTGAAACTTAGAATATTTGTGACATGCAAATTACGTTGTAAAAGGAAAAAAATGAATCAAAAATTTCTAGCCTATGTATAAAATAGAAAAATTTATGTTGACGGTCCCGAAGATGTTATGTTTGAACGTTGAAGCTCTAGCCTCAAAGGCCTAAGGTGATGTTTGATGGAAAATATTAATTTAAAAAGCTTGAACCGGTTGGTTAAACGACTCACTCACTTTTTAGAAAGCAAAATCAGGGCTCCGTATTAGGGGTGAGCATCGGTCGGTTAGGGTTGGATTTGGCCAAAATCTCAGTCCGACCGAACATTGGTCGGATTGCAAAATACTCACCCGAACCCGACCATGATTTTGGGTAAACCGAACAACACGGGTTCAATCAGTTGGAAGAATGTCACGGTCGGGTTGCGGGTTATCCATCATTCCATCATAGCAAAAACAAGTTTATCTGTCATTCAAGAATACACAAATCAGATCATGATTCTTAAAGAGAAAATGCAATCAAAATACGTGACAAAACAAAAATAAACTAATCAGAAACTTGGGTAAAGAGAAATCCAGAAGGAAGAAATCCAAAAAGACTAGATCTGATGTTGTTGGATGTTGCTCAGTTGCTCAGATCTAAGTTGAACTTCAACGGTTCAACTCTTTCACGTTGGAGAGACACGCCTTGTAGGAAAAACCAAAGCTGCCAACACCGATAATCAAGTCTTGCAAGAAGTTCTTGGTGACCTGGTGAGTTCGTCCATGGGGGTCTAAACATACAGATAAAAAACTAGCTTCCATCTATGGTGATGAAGGAGAGCTTCGTTTGGTCTGATTTTAGTAAGAGAACAGCGATGATGAAAGAGGGAGATCAAGGCCAGAGAAAAACCACGTGATGAGGAGGCAACAACAATGTCAAAGATGATGAGGCTGAGAGATGGAGAGAGACAAGATGCGGAAGGATGAAGAGGCGAAGGAGACAGACGAATGGAGAGAGATGAGACTCTGAAGGATGAAGAGGCGAACGGGTGAAGATTGATTGAGGGATTAGGGTTTGCTGACTATATATAGACTTAACAAAATGACGTCGTTTTGCTTTTTTTTTTGTTGTATGTAATGAAAAAAGAAAGGGCTTGGTGTAATAGCTGGGATTCGAACCCAGTTTCCCGCAGGAGTTGCTTCCATTTTTTACCGCTGCGACACAACAACTCTATTGGAATTCTTTTGTTTTACTTTTATATATTTATCTCAGTCGGGTCGGGTTACATCGGGTTCAAATTTCTGAATCCGAACCGAACTGATCAACCCGAAATTTTTAAAAAACTCACCCGTATGAACCCATTAACCCGATTTAATCCACCCGAAATATAATTTTTTTGTCGGATTCAAGCGGGTTTAATCGGTTTATTCGGGTTATGCTCACCCCTACTCCGTATTGTAAACGCTAAGGAGCATCTCTTTCAACAGTTAAGTGATGTAGGACTCATTAATTTTATTTTATTTTATTTTATTTTAAAAAAAAAGATATGTTTCATACGTCTCCCCCAGAAGAAAAAAAAAGGCCGAATTGTGTTATTTGCTTATATCTTTATCAATATTTATATAATTTATGCTAATATACATCAAAATAAACTATTATCTAAAAAATAATATAAATATATTTTTATATATTAATGTATCAAAATAAATTATATCTTATTAATTTTTATAATAATAGTAATATTTATTGGAAAATTATGTTAATTTAAACATTTATTAAACTATATATAAAAATTATTTTTTAAAATATTCTATACATATAATTTAAAATATTTTTATTTTTTAAATATAAATAATTAGTTCAACAAACTCAATTAGTGACTTGATGATCTAATCTCTTCATTGATTGAACATCAGATTTCAAAAACTATGGCTTAACCATTCTTTGCATCTCGTCATTGGTGCACTGTATTTGTTTGTGGATATACAACCCTTGCAATTTGATTTGGAGATTGAGGCCCATCTACATTTTATACGCAATTGTTAGGGGCATATGAAAGGCTATCTGGATTTCCTTCATCGTCCTCTAGACCACGAGAACTTTGTGTGGAAGGTTAATTCTTTAGTTGTTTTTTAGTAGAGGTAGATCCATCATATTATCAACAATTTCAACAAGTTCAATATTATAAAGGGGATCCACATCGCCAGGTTTATCTTTACCTATTCTTCATTTTTCTTTGTTTTACCCTCGAGGTTCTTCCTCATCTTCTTCAAAAGCAATAAAGCATCATTGATGTGAGGAGGCAGGGATATATATAGTTTCACTCTCAGGTTTTGTAATTATTTTAGATTTGTTTTTTACACTACTGATCATGAGCTATTTGTAGCGTTTCTGATACTATTTTTTTTTTTTATCTCAACTATATTATTGATAGAATTTAATTGCTAACTAAATTTTTAATTAATATGTAATAAAACAGCAAAGCATGCTTTCAAATATAATATTATATTAAGAATGACATACAAGTTATTACATCGTAAACTCTAATCCATAAATCTTAAACCCTAATTTTTTATCTGAAAATCTTAAACTCCCACTCTTAATTTCTAAATTTTAAAATTCTAACTTTTAAATTTTAAATTTTAAATAAAAAAAAATTATTTTTTTGTATTAAAAAATAAATCTTATTTTTTATTTACTTTTTTTCATTTTATTTATTATTTCTTTTATTTTTAAAATTTTTCTTTTTAAGAGTATTTTTTAAAAAATAATTATATTTTTAAGAATATTTAACATGAATCAAAAATAGAAATGAACATTCAGTGATAATATAATAAATTATTTTTAAGAAAGTGAAGTAACAATTAAATATTTTTTCTTAATTTTTTAATTTTTCTCATTTTTAAAAATCTAACTTTTGTTAAAATAAATAATTCCATAAACTAAACGCAACCTACAGGACAAGCTCCCGCGTTCAAATCTATCCAATTCACCCAAGTTGTCCTTATTACTGTTTGAAAGTAGATTCTGTTAGTGACTAAATATTTGGACATAGAGAAGGACCCGGAAAAAAAATATTTAGACAAAGAGATTTTTTTTTTTTTTTTTTCCACCGGATGTGTTTGGTTTACATCCATAAAAACTGCTAAAGATCAACCATTTTAACTTTTGATAACGGAGTTGAACTAATTAAACTTCAAAAGAAATCTACGCACATGTTTTCCTGATTCATGTTAGTATTATTCGTACATAAAATACATTCATTACTTGATAAAAAAGTAAACTGCTGTTCAATAATTTAGGTTCGAACTCTTCCATACGTAGAGACATTCAATAATTGAGGTTATTCTTTTCTGTGTAATAACTTCAAGTTATTATTAGAGAATTTAAAAATTAAAATGCGTGAATCTATTGGAATTTATCTCACTCTATTATTTTTTTTTAGTTTTAATATAAAGTTTAGTACTTTTTAGGAGAAATAACACCCCTAATAATTACAATTTTTTTTAATACAAAAATTATTATAATATTGTCCTCAATCTATGAATCAATTGCAAATAATACTCAAAATAACAAAAATAATATTCCCCCTTTTTAATCCATATTAACAATTTTAACCAAATTATTCTTTAATCCCTTAAATTATTTTTTATTTTATTTTGATCTCTTGGTGAAAAATAGTCTTCTTAAAATTTCTTCATTTTCAAAAAAGTCACTTATATGTTCAATTATAATGCAAATAAAAAAAATTACTCCAAAAAACTTAAACTTAAAAATCTAAAATCATAAACGCTAAATTTAAAAGTTTCGCTCCAAAATTTTAAACCAATAAATTCTAAAATTTAAAAACCCTAAACCCTAAATATCAAAACACAAACCTACAAACTCTAAAATTCAAAAACTCCATACCATAAACCTCGAAAAACAACAAATATTAATCCTCAAATGCAAAAAACTTTCAAAATTTAAATTTCAAACCTTAAACTCTAACTTTTTAAATTTTAATCTCCAAATCTCAAACATTAAAACCATAAACCACAAATACCAAAACTTCAAAACCACAAACACCTAAACCTCAAATTTCCAAACTCCAAACACCAAAATAACAAAATCCAAAACTTAATCTCTAAATCTCAAATTTTAAAACTCTAAACTCCAAACTCAAATAGGCCAAATATCAAACCCTAAACCCTAAACTTTAAATTCCAATTCCCAAAATTACAAACTCAACTGCAATTCCCAAACTCTAAATTCAAAAACTCCAAACCTCAAATCCCAAACTCCTAAATCTCAAATTCCAAAACCAAAACCCCTAACATTAAACCTTAAGCTCTAAACCCAAAAGCCCAAACCATAAACTCCCAAGCTCAAAACCCCAAACATCAAAATACTAAATCCTGAAACCCAAATACCAAAATCTTAAAACTTTAAACCATAAACATCAAAATTCAAAATTTAAAATTCAAAACCTCATACTCTAAACCTCAAATTTTAAAGCTTCAAACTCTATAAATGTTAGGGTTTAGGATTTTACTTTTTAGAGTTAAGTATTTAGAGTTTATTATTTTATGGTTTTGGGTTTTGAGTTTTGAGATTGGGTTTATAGTTTGAGATTTATGATTTTGATTTTTGAGTTTAGGGTATAGAGTTTTGAAATTTAGGGTGGGGGTTTAGGTTTTAGTGCTAGAGGTTTAAGGTCTAAGATTTAAGATTTAGAGTTTGAAAATTTTTAGTTTGCACTTTAAGGTTCGGGATTTGAAATTTAGAATTTCAATTTTTAGTATTTAAAGTTTAGGGTTTTAAAATTTGTGAATTGAGGTTTCTAAGTTTGGAGTTTAAAGTTTTAAAATTTGGTATTTGGGGTTTAAAATTTTTCAATTTGAGGTTTGGGATTTCGAGTCTGAGGGTTTGAAATTTGAGATTATAGAGTTTAAAGTTTAGCATTTAGAGTTTTAGTGTTTGAAGTTAAAAATTTTTGGGTTTAGATGTTTAAAATTTGAATTTTTAAGTTTGAAATTTGGAATTTTAGAATTTCGATATTGAAGTTTAGAGTTTAGTTTATTGTTTGAGGTTTTAGTAATTTTAAATTTGAGACTCGGAGTTAAAATTTGAAATTTGAAACATGGGACTTAGGATTTTAGGATGAAGGGTTTTAATATAGAATTTTGAAGTTTAAGATTATTGGATTTAAGATTTAAAATTTTGGTAATTGGTGTCTAAGATTTTTATGTTTGGAGTTTGATTTTAGAGTATAAAATTTAAAATTTATGGTTTAAGATTTTAGAATCTTAAACTTTTTTGTTTTAGGGTTTTGAGTTTTAAGGGTAATTCTTTTTTTTTTTTTGAATTATGGTTTAGTTAAAGTTAAATAATTTAAAAAAAAATATTTTTAGTTTTTTTTAAAATATTTGTCAATGGTTCATTTCATTTTTTATAAAATAAAATTGAAAACTCAATCCTGATAAATTCTAATTAGGTGTGGTTGTTTTTGCCCTGTGCTATTGACAGGGTAAGTTAAAAGATGGAAGAGAGATTGCAACGAGGCCTCGGGTTTGTGTTTGTTTAGTGTTATTTGTCAATGTTTTTGCCCTGTCATAACTAAATTTTTTGTGTTTGTTTAGTGTTATTATATAATATTTATTTAGATGTACACAAAATATCACATATTAAAAAAATGACCTCGGGTGCGTGGTTATTAGCACGGACCCGAGTCTATCTGAACATTCCTCAAAAATAAAAGGCATCCTGCGTGCGAGTTTGTTTCCAATACAAGCGTGGTTATTAGCACGGACCCGAGCCTCCCCCTCGCTGAACGCCTGAACCTTTCTTGTTACCTTTTTCGTAATTGCAGCATAATTAGTTATTTGGATTAACTCACCCACAACCTTCATTATTATATTTCACTAAAAGCATCTGGTAAACTATTATTTTTAGTGTACTCTATTAAATATTATTGGACATTTAATATCTGTTTTTATTATATCAGTATCAAAGGTATTTGAGATGGATATCAATCGCTATTTTTTTTTAATTTAATTTACACTTATTACATTTTCACACTTTGGTTATAAAATTAATTTCACTCAGAATGCTTAAATTATCTTTTTCGATTAAAACATTTTTTCACAAACTCGAACTTAAATTTACTTAATAGTGATAAGTCAGATGACATAACTTTGAAAAACATTTTATATTATTTGTAATCATCTCCCATCTCCAGTCCTTGCCCTTTCTTACCAAATGCCGTGAACACACGCACCACTAACGTCAGCAATATAAATTTCTTAATATAATATTATATGTTTATAAATTTGTATTTATACACGTTGATTATGATTCCAATGTTGCAAATGAAAAGCTTTTTCTAACTTTTTGACCAATATTGTTCAGGCCATAACAAGATGACTTGTTTTCACTTTTTCTAGCTTTTTCTAACTTTTTCACTCCACCATATATATATATCAAGAATTTCTATTATAATGCCTTCAAAATTATTAATTTCTATAGTCTTAACAAATGACTTGACAAGTCACCTGTAAATAATAAGTCAGTAAGAATTAAATTAGTGACATTTCACATAAAATGCTTATTTTCAACACTAAATTAACTGTCATTACTTGATGATCTTTTTAAATCCCAAAATTTCTATTACTCATATATTAACATTGTAAGATTCAATTTTATTTGAAACTAAATCACCTTCACAGAGGATAAAGTGCTGACTAAAATAATTGAATTTAAGTTACTATGTACAATCTAAGTTAACTACTTTTCAAAGCATTTTTATTTATGCTATGATGCCCACAAACAGATTCCAACGGTACACAGCAGCTTGATTGGCCACAGGGGTATGCCATAATCCAAGGCATAGCATGGTGCTTGTTTAATCTTCACAAAAACTCACACAAAAACGTCATCCACCGCGACATCAAACTCATCAATATATTGATTGATGAGAATTGAAAACTTAAAAAAAATTGCAGATTTTGACCTGAGCCGTACCTAAAAACCAAAATTGAACCCATATCAGTACCTAAGTGGCTGGAACTTGGTATGCATCTCGATTTCATCTTACTTTTTCAGCTTTTAATGCTGATTTCATCTTCGCACTAGTGAGCTCAGCACATTCAGTTTGGCTTGTGACACTCCCATCTGAGTTGGGCAACTCTTCTGCTCCTTAATCTTTCTATTCAGCCGGTGGTAGCAATTTCTAGTGTGGCTGATCCATACTCCCCCCAGAAGAGGTTATATCAGAAACTTTCCCTTCCTCATCTGCATTAAGCTAAAACAATGATGACAAACGGTTATTTAAGTATGCAAGCTCATCCTTAGGACTCGTACCTTAAATATGATAGCTAATGTGTATAATACAGTGTAATTCATGTACCAAGTATTGAATGATGTAACTTGATTCTAAAAGGTCACCTAGTGTGCCTTTGAATATCTTTTGGTCACTAGCTACCTTTCTATTTCAAAAGTTCAAAACAATTCGATGAGAAATAATTCCTGTTATAAGAAATTTTAAATTTTGAACTCACGGAAGAAGGGCGTGGTCCAGAACCAAAGAAAAATATATATAAAAAAAAAATCTTAGAACAATTTAAATATTATATTTTTTAAAATCAACCAAAAAAAACAGTAACCACTGTAACTGACTAGCTATTTACTTAGAGGCAGAATATGAATAAACAAAGTTATAGGCCAAAAAACTTTATTCAGTTTTAATTAACCAAATCAAATTGAAAGGCTTATCAAGGAGGAGCGTTTGCACAAAGGCCGATAAGTTCAGGCTCACCTCTATCAGCTTGAACATGAAATGTGAATGAGCTAGTTGATGGGTCTCCTAGAATGAGCTGGCTTGAATTCGAAAGAATACCTTGTCGTTGATGTTCATCCCCTGGCCTATAATGAGGAATTTCCACCCCTATCGCAACTTCTACTTCAAATTCATTGCCTTGAATTTGTGTTGGTTCCTCAGCTGCTGCAACTTGTTCATGTAGACCCAAAATAGAGCATGAAATAAGGATTCTGTAGACTCTTTTTTTCCACTTAAAAAAAAAACATTTAAGCCACTAGGTGTGGTTTAGCAGGGAGCTGTGCATATTTAAAAGTCTCAAATTTAAACCTTTGCTTTGAAGAAAATAAAATAAAATAAGACTACAACTTACCTTTTTGTGGTTTAATCCGAAACTAGTTTTCTTCTATGTGGTTTGTTCATTTGCCACTTAACCATATTATATATTTTAGATCCTAATTTTGATAGAAATAATCATGTGAATGGTAAAACAATAAACAACTTTATGGCTCAATGTATGTTTCACTTATACATTGAACAATTTCGTAGTCATTGTTAAAATAATATGGCATTAAAAAATTGAGTGCATTAGCTTAATCCCAATAATAGCCTCATAAGGCAATGAAACCATCCAAGATATAATTGAAACAAACACTTGACAGTGAAACTGTTCATTATTTCAATATTTATGTAATTATTTCTGTTAAAATTTGGATGAAATATATCACAAGTTGGTTAAATAGTTACATAACCTACCATAATGAGGTTGAATGAGACACTTTAAGCCACAGAAATAAACTATAATTTCCTTCAGAAAAAAGAAAAGGAAAACCTAGATAAGCACCTGGAAGTAGCTGAGGATCCATATGGCCATGATTCTCTCCCAACACAACACAACCTAATCCATGCAGGGACGTGAATTCAGATTATCTTGAACACATACAAAGCCTATTTCAATGTAGTTTTCCAATCGTTCAGAAACTGCCGAAGCATCTAATGTACGGTCCATGATTTCTAAGTTCCTTCCTTCCTTGTGAACTTCAGATGACTATTGCCAAAAAAAACCACAAATTCACTTAATGATATTTCATCTCTTTATATGGATAAGACAAAACTATTCAAATAGTTTTTCAGGTAATCTTTACCTATTCAAGAAGATCTTCAGATTCTCTAGGGTCCTGCAGGTGAGACCTTGATATTTTTTTGCCACTGACAATCTCCGACTGCATAACACCAAAACTATACACTTCTGCCTTCACTGTTACACATTGTGTCAAACACCTCTAGAGCAATATATCCCCTGGATGCATCATAAGCTATTTTAGTGTCGATATCAGATAAAAATGTATTAAAATAAACTTAGTAAATAATAGTATTTATGTTTAGTCAGCACTAGATATCGGTTTAATTGGTAAGATCAAATGTTTTTTAAATTCTGTCACCTCACAATACACTTTGTTTAGTATCTATATTTCTTACATCTCTCCTCATAAAATATCTTATGGTCTACATATAAAAGATATATATAATGAAAGCAGTAATTTTGGCTCACCATTTTGGGGAGCTAGAGAAAGTTGAATCCTCTTTATAAGAGATTTTTAATTTTGTGTGTTTAACCTATCATTTTGACAAATAGAATTAGGTCTGTCTCATAGACTCAATTTATTTTAACTAAAGTTGTCAAAGTGAGCCCAAATCAATTGGTTAAATTATTTAACCCACTCAAAAGGATGAATTGGGTTGCATAAAACAACCTACTTAAAAATGAGGCAAAATGCTTTGGCTTGTGTAACATGCAGGTCAACCCTCCAACCCAACTCACTTGACAGACAACCTGTGATGAGCCAACATGAATAAGCCAGATTAGCTCATTTGGGAGCTCATATTTTACAGCTCTACTTAACCAAAATAAATTAAATACCTTCTAGATACTAAAATGAACAAAATGGTATAGCATTCAGTTACCAAATTCAAAGGCATACCAAGTCCCACCCACTTGTGTATTGACATGGGTTCAAATTGGTTGTAAGGTATGGCTTGCCAAAATCTGCAATCTTGAGTTTCCAGTTCTCATCAATCAACATATTGATTAGTTTGATGTCGCGGTGGATGATGCTTTAGTGAGAGTGTTGATGAAGATAAAGCAAGTCCCATGCTATGCCTTGAATTATGGCATACCTCCGTGGCCAATAAAGCTGCTGTCTCCTGTTAGAATCTGTATTTGGGCATCAGAAAACACAAATAATAAATAAATAAATATATATATATATGCAATTAAAAATCCTTTACTTGAGACTTGAATTCAATTATTTTAAAATACATTTGGTTTTATCATTGAAAAAAAAATTCAGTTCCAAATCAATATAATTAAAGATAAAATTGGAAAAAAGTACTTGGTAAAATTTTAGATACACCAAGTTGATGTAGGAGAAAGTGCACCGTTAAGATTGTTCAAGGAATTTGTGTAAATTTTGATACCACTCTAAAACCATGAAAATATCATGGCTCATCACTTTTAACTTTATTAACTCCTATAAAATATTAATTGTATCTTTTTTATGACAACCTTTAACAGTCAAAACAAACATATTAATATTAAATACCATTACTAATATCTTATATTATGCTATCCAAATTACCAGACGATATGAACGCTTCAAATCTGAGGCAATATTTAAGATACTAGACTAAAAATATTGGTTTACCAAATGTTTCCAATGCAATCAAATAATGAATGATGCAGTTAGTTAAAAATCTCAAACTCCTTTGTATTTATGAAAACTGTAAAAAGAATGATTAGGTCAGGTTGACGAATGTAAGCACTTGGCAGATAGAAGCTTGCCAAGATCATTATTTGGAACATACTTGTACACAAGTAATTTGTTTCTTTTTATGAGCACAATATCCCAACAAATTCACCACATTGCAGTGCTGCAAACTACTCATCAACTCTGCCTCATTTACAAATTCTTTAGTCCCTTGGCTTGTCTCTGATAACTTCTTCACTGCAACCTCTGTCCCATCTTTTAACTCCCCTTGTCAATAGCACAGGGCAAAGGGCAAAAACATCCACACCCTCCTAGTATTATTTAGAATGCAACTTGGTTGAATTTTGAATTTTATTTTATATAAAATACAAAAAACTAAAATTAAAATTAAAAAGTAATAAACTGAGATGAGTTACAATAGATTTGCACATTTAAATTCATTAATCCTCAAAAAATTGACGAGTCTGGGATGGTCTGAGATCTTGTTTACTTTTCATTTATCCTTTTTACCCTCTTATTCCATTAAAAGAAATACACAAGTGTAATATTGAAATAAATGTTACTATAGAAAACTCAAGCTCCTTAAAAGTTGTGTGTTTTTCACATTAGATCTCTATTTTTATCCAAAGAATTATATTATTTATGTGACATTTGAGAATCTGTAGACAAAATTAGAGATCTAAATATGAAAACCCTCAATCTCTTTAGGAAGTTGAGTTTTCCATAACAACAACTATTGACAAGTTCATTTGGTTGGTTTGATTTAAATACTTTGAAATTAATTATTAAGCCTATTCTGATTTTGACACATTTACGGCTCAAAGATTTAAATGAAACATGTCTCCTCGTATAAAGATTTTTTTTCCCTTTACGGCCCTTACTATCCCATTTAAAAAAATTCTTTTAATGTCCAAAAATTATTTTTTAATTCACCAGAAAAACAATAAAATTAAAGGAAATTTGACAAGGATGCAGGTGCAGTCTATTTCATGCAATTTAGAAAAAGCAATAGAAACATGAAGTTCGTATGTGACTGTAGATATGACGCTTTGTCAATTACAATTGATTTCAGGCAATTATTAATTTCATGAACTATCCTTTCAATGAGACTTAACCAGAACAAAGAGAAATATTGACATATGCAGGTGCACTATTACTTTTGCTTATAAACAAATTCAATAAACAAAGATCCAATGTGTCAGATGACACAATTCTTAATCCCAATATCATGAAATGAAAAGTGGGAAAAAATGAAAATCAGGAAGAAATCAAACACAAGCCATTTCGCTAGCAAGAGCTAAACTAAGAACAAAGAGAAATATTGACATATTGAGTAATTAGTTTGGATTAATTCTACACATCAAAGAGTAACAAACACAAGAAAAACAAGGGATGAGAAGGGAATGATTTTCATACCTGAGAACTCCGAAACTTGAACAAAATCCAGAGACTGAGGGATTGAGGGAGAGTGACAGATGCTGAGAGCCTAATAAACAAATACACGCAAACAATTAATCATATAACCCTAGCAAAATTCCACAAAAAAGAGGGGAAGAATTATTTTAATACCTGACAACTGATGCAATTGAGAAAGGGCAACAGGAACGGAAGATCGACAGATGAATGATGAGGTGAAGATAGTCAGAAACAATGAAGAACAGTGAAGTAACCATGAAGCAAAATCAAGAGTAAGAGACAAAAGAATGGAAGAAAAAGAGGGGCTGAGAGAGAGTGAAATGTGTCTTCTAGACTAACCCCAAATGCAGTGAAGGATGATAACCTTCGCACAAAAGTGATGAGGACATGTATACCCCAAATGCTGTGAAGGATGATAACCTTCACACAAAAGTGAGGGCAAGTATAATTAATACGCATGTGACCACACATGCCCAACAAGCACTACAGATAAGAAAGCTGAGCAGCGAAAAGGAATTGAAAAACACAATGTTCCCTATAGAGAATGCCCCAAAAACTCATTGTGATCCTGAAGTGCTTTCTCGACAATCTGGGTTAGGTTGAAAGAACGCTGCTTAAAAGCTTCTTCATTTTGATTCCTCCATAAACACCGATATATATGAACAGCTAGTTATCGCCGTTCACCTTCCCCATCTCCGAAACCAAATGAGACCACCACTCTGCCAGTTCACCAATCTGAGCAACAAAGGGGAAGAGAACCACGCCAAAACTGCAAGAGGACATGAAACGAAGATTTGTTCCAGAGTTTCCTCCTGCACACCACATAAACTGCACCTCGAATCAGCAAGACACAGTAATATCCTTTGACCAAGGATAAATATCAAATATCAAAGAAATAATTTAACACAAAATATTTTGATAGTTCATAGTATATGTCAAAACATGTGTTGATCAACCAACCTGTTGGAGAAAATTTCCATCCAATTTACAGATGCTCCTTCAAGACTGTTAACCATTTCAAATCCAAATTTCTTCTCTGCATCTCAAAAGAGCACATCAACTCTGGTGACTGCTCTCCATTGTCTGGAAAGCTTTTACTACTCTATAGACACATGCACTATTATTTCTCCTCTTTTATCAATATCTATTTTTCTTCTACACTTAATCTACCAATATAGATATATTCTTTACTCAGATTTTCAATGTGTTTCTGAACAAAATCATTCTGCAACCAATGAGACATACAAGGGCAAACAAATGTATAATGTTTAACTTGAATTCAGGATCTCAAGTTTAAATCATATTAAGGTAAATATATAATGTTTAAAGGAAAATGAGCTGCAATTCAAAATATTATTAAATAGGATGGGGAAATCAAGAAACATGCAGAGGAATATTCATATAATGAAAGCTACTTTGCCTAAAGCCATGGGATTTTGGGCTATTCAGGGACTTGCAACTAAGTCTCCCCAAGAAAACACTGTTGAGCTGGGGTAGATGGTCCTCTCTACCAATGGGTTTTTAGTGCTGCACAGAAAGAGACTCCCAAAGCAAGCTGTGCTGCTGTAATTATCAGAGATCACTCAGTTAAATGGATGAACAAAGGGTGGTTTTAGAAGTTTTGGAGCTACATTAAACTTCATGTCCGAAATATTTGTAAGAGATGGTCTGGAATTGGCTATAGAATATAACCTCCTCTCAATTACTCTTGAATTGAGGCTTTGATTATTGTTAATATGCTAGGAAGTTCTTATAACTGGTCTAGCAGATTCTTGGAAACTAGTAATATATGGTAGCTGATCCATAAATGGAGAATCTGTGCATCATGTGCAGAGAGAGATTGTTCATTTATACAGCTGATTTTCTGTCAAAGTTAGCTATGGATTACTTGTAGCGAATTGTGTTTATATCAAATTGAATTTTTTATAATGGACGACTGCATAGAAGACATAGCAGACCAGTGCTTTAGGGCAGCTTTGAGCGCTATCAACCTATAACCATAGACTTGACAGCAAATTAAAGCTCATACTTTCTTTTAGTTTGGCAGAACTTTGCATTGGTGGTATTCAAATCTATGAAGTCACAAATAAATTAGCCAGCCAATAAGTGCAAAGTGGGGCATGACAAGCAATGTCATGTAGTATTACCTTATAATATCGCTTGCCAACATTAAAGTCCATAGGCTTAGAAGCATCTTAATTTTATACATTATTTCATTTGCAGGGAAGTATGAAGCACACGGGCTTCTCCCTTCACAAGACCTTACAGTGTTGGGTTCAAGTAAAACAGAGAAAAAGACATGATATGCCTGAAAAAACAAATATATCCTTCTTAGCCAATTACCACAGAATAAACTGGTAGAATAAATTCAGAGAAAAATCATTCTTAATTGAACATAATTCACCAAAACTGGACGATAGAACAGCATAGTTCACAACTTATGGCAAGGACTATAAGTCAAGTAATTTGAGCAAAACCTTCAAATTGTAGAACATATTAAACATGGCTTAAGAATAGACCACGTTCTACTTACCATCTGCTTCTCAAACAGTTTGAAACTTTGTGAGCTAGAGATGAGTTCTAGATCATTCACGGACATGGGCTTCTCTTCTTTCTAACATATCAGAAATGGAGCAACAGACAGAATCAGAAATACAAGAGTAAAGGCCCATACAGAAAAAAGAAAAACATAGGATAGCTTTAATGACTCATTGTGTTTTTAAGAAAATTGCTCAGTAATTCTATGTTGAAGCTAACATGGAAACTGGAGATGCACATAAGAATTCATGCAATGGCCACATGAGTGCGCAACATGTGCAATTTCACAAAAAATAAACATAATGCATATCATTTTTAAAAACAGGACAATCTCATGGATTTGTTGTTTAATCTTATGGAACCTCTATAATCATTTTGGGTTAGATCGAAGAACACCAATAGTGGAATTTAAGTTGCAAAAACACACACTGAAAATCCAAGTAATCAAAAGCCAAACAAGACCCAAAAAGAACAATAAACAAAGATGAGAAGCTTTTAAAGGACAAGGCAGCACTAGGAAATGCTTTCTTCTATTCTTTCAATTTTCACCATTCTTTCTTCTTTTATAATTTTCTTTCACACTATTTATAAGGACTTTTGTCTTACTTTATATTTCAGCTTCTTGAGAATCACTAAATGTCAATAAAAACTCTGCCAACTTTTGTATAAAGCTCTTTCCTTCTTGTTCACCTATACAATCGATCCTAATCATTTTGTCTCTCAATCACTATATGTTAATCTCTGTCAATTGCCCTCAGCTTGACATGCTTTCATTCAAAGAGTCTATCAGTTAATGACAACAAATACAAAAACTCACCAAACTCTTTCAAGTGACCTATGTGACAATTAAATCCTAACTATTTTAGGGATTTGACCATTATTGATATCATAAGCAGGCCAAGAGTGTCACAGTCAAACACTAAACAGATGCATATAGCAAGAAATTAAAAAAAAATTACATAATTTCTTGAATCTGAATTGTTAGAAAAATAAGAATAAAAAGGGCCATTAAATAACATCTTCACAACCATGCCACATAGGAGAAGACTATTTAATCAAAGCAACATTGCGTGCAGAAGGGAAACAAAATAAAAAGAAAAGTCAACTGATTCAATTAATCTTCACTTATATCCTTGAGAAACAAAGTACCATACACTCTAGCAGGATTTATGCTTTATATATGCAACCTTAACAAGTTAAAAGGAATTACCGACAACTTTGGCATTGAGGCACAAGCTGCGCCTCTACCTTCAGCCTGTAGTGAGGTGACAAAAACCAAATTTATGGGAATGAAAAATTAATTTTATCAGCATAATTGATCATTCCTTATATATCTTCATCGAAAAGAAATTACAATGCTCACTTGGAAATAACTCTTTCCCATATGTTGGTTTCTGGTGTTCCTGAGTGATCCACTGCTGTAACATTAATGCAAACATATGCCTAACTTGCCGTTAATGTTGCAAAATAACAAACAAACAAAAATTGTCTTAATTAGAAGGAAGGAAATTATCTACTGTCTCCCCTGCAAAACCTATGGCAGCACTGCAACTCTTGTTAGTGCAGCAGTCTCTCTTATGAAGAGAGACAAAGTTTATGAGACAACACAAGTCAGTAACACACAAAGATTTATCTACTTTATTAGTAGTGTTATTAAATAATTGTATTTAAAAAGTCCAAATTAAAAGAATACTGCCACATGTTTTTCAAACAAGAACATGAAAACCTTTGGTACTGACTCTTGGAGTGGTAACACACTAAGTAGCTAGAGGGGGCTCACATTACCTATGGGACATTACTGACTCTAGTTGGCTGAAAAAAATTCCTAAAAAAACTAGAATACACCCTATTAGTTGCTGATATTTAAAACTTAGTAATTCCAATTAATATTCTTTTCATTCAGTGATCTCAATATTTGGCTAGCATAAAGAAAGAGACAAAATCCTATGTTATTTGTTCTTTTCTGTTGATGACACAAACTTCGTAGTCCCAATAAATTGAATGAAAAGTGGGGAAAAAAAATCAGGACCAAATCGAACACAAACCATTTCGCTAGCAAGAACTAAGAACACAGAAATAATGACATATCGAGTCATTAGTTTGGATAAACTCTACTCATCAAAGAGTAACGAACACAAAAAAACAAGAGAGGCGAAGAGAATATTTTCAAACCTGAGAGCTCAGAACTTCAAACAAAATCCAGAGATAGTGGGATTGAGGGAGAGAGAGATGCCAAGAGCCTAACAAACACACACGCACACAAATAATTAATCATATAACCCTAACAAAATTCCACAAACAAGAATCATATAACCCCCTTCCCTTTTCTCTGTGTTGATTAATGATGTTTAGCCTACTGTGGCTTCTAGAATCATCTCTACTAGATAGGAGTTAATCTTTGTGTGTTTGTCGGTTTTCTGTATCTCTGACTATGATGGGTGTGTAACTTTGTTTTGTTTTATTTGATTCCCTTACTTACCTGGACAAAAAAAAGAGGAATATTTCATTCAAGATGTGCTCCTAGAAAGGGTAAGCACCGGTTGGGTTTGGTCAAGTTAAACTATAAATTCAACCTGACTAAACAGTTGGGTTGGAAAAAAAATCCACCACCGACCAATATTTCAGGTGACCTGAACAATTTGGGTTCATTCAGATTGAATGTGCATCGGTCAGATCACCAAAACAATTTAGGTTGCTTTAGATTACATGGGTCTCAGCCGAGTTCGGATGGGTTTAGGAAGGTTTAAGGTTATGCTGTTGCAGCTTTGAATTTATCAACACCCTTGTACAGGGGGTCATGTATATGTATGTGCATTTATATAAAACCTTCATGAACCAATAAAAGCAGGCTATTGAAATTCCAACAAAGTGCAACCAGTTTATATTTCTAAGCAGCTTGAAATATAAACACTGCCTGCCTATGCAAGAAATACGTATCTTAGACAGATAGATGGCTAAGACCAAAGAGTGAATCAAGAAGGAATAGCTACGCATGCACACAGAATCGTAATAAAAGAAGCACAGAATGATATTATATCAGCTCTAAGACTTATAAGCTTACCTCCTTTGTAAAGTACAAAAGAGAAATTCTCTTGAAATACATATCCTGTTGGCTCTTGCTCTTTTGCAGGATCAACATTTATCGCAGTCTGTCAAATACCCAATACCAATCAAACAAACATATCCTGTTGGCTCTTGCTGCCGAGCCGATTGCCGACTGCTCAGTGTTCGCTCCCGCTCTGCCTCCGCTGACAGCCGGGACTGTGCTAGGCTCAACTCAACCGCTTCTCCTCAGCTCCCACACAGTATCGGTGTACCAAGTATTTCTCCTGAAAATTTGAGCTATTTTTTCACTAACAACAATTTTAATAATGGCTAACAATAATAAATAAAAAGTAAAAAAATAAATAAAGAGAATATCAAAATTTAATAAAATTCGACTAATTGTGCCTACGTTTCCAGACACTACTATAAATATATTTCTCAGATAAAATACAAAAGAGACAAAATTAACTAAGCTTTTAGAAGAGTTAGAAGGTTTTAATATTTGGTATGAAGTTTACTAAAGGGGAGAGTTCCTTTTATAGACTAGGACCCTTCTCAAATTCAACAAACTTCTGATGTGGGACTAAATTTTCAAAAACTAACAAATCTCTACCTTGGGAATAAAGTCCCAAAAGCTACAAAACTTTCTCTCACAGTAATACTATCTCTAGTAGTATTTTCAAAAGCACCTACGGTGCTATTCATCTGCAATCTTCACAATATTGATCAAGTCCATACAATATTGAAACTTGATCGATGTCACTATCTTGGTCATCATATCTGCAGGATTTTCAGCTGTCTAGATCTTCTGAAGTAGTATTTCACCTTCTTCCAGAATCTCCCTTATAAAATGATATCGAACATCTATATGCTTCGTGCGTGCGTGATAGACTTGGTTCTTTGCTAAACAAATAGCACTCTGACTATCACAATGCACTTTGACGTGCTTCTGACCAACTCCCAAGTCCTTCAGCAATCTTTGAAGTCAAATAGCCTCTTTAACAGCCTCTGTAACAGCCATATACTCTGCCTCTGTGGTAGACAAAACAACTGTTGATTATAAAGTAGACTTCCAACTAACCAGTGCCTTTGCAAGTGTAAACACATAACCGGTAGTTGATCTCCGTTTGTCCAAATCACCAGCATAAACAATATCCAACTACATATTGACCAATCTTCTTATCCTGCTCAAATAACAACCCAAAATCCACGGTGTTTCGAATGTACCGTAGAATCCATTTGATAGCTTACCAATGTCCTTTACCAGGATCATGCATATACCTGCTCACTACCCCAACTGCTTGTGAAATGTTAGGTCTCATACACACCATAGCATACATCAAGCTACCAACAGTATTTTCATAAGAAACTTTTGCCATATATTCTCGTTCAACATCATTTTTCGGAGATAAATCAGCACTAAGTTTCATATGAGGAGTAAGCGGAGTACTCACAGGTTTTGACTTGTCATCCATGCCAAAACGTTGCAGCACCTTTCTCAGATATTGTTTCTGAGTTAAACGAAGTTGCCCCAATCGTCTGTCTCTATTTATCTCCATGTCGAAAACCTTCTTAGCTTCCCCTAAATCTTTCATCTCAAATTCTTGCTTTAGTTGAACTTTCAGCTTGTCAATTTCTCTAGAATTCCTTGAAACTATCAACATATCATCAACATAAAGAAGAAGATAGATAAAAGATTCGTCTTGTAGCTTGCGCAAATACACACAATGATCGTATTTACTTCTTATGTACTTCTGTCCCAACATAAACTTGTCAAATCGCTTGTACCACTGTCTTGGAGATTGCTTCAATCCGTACAATGATTTTTCAAGTTTGCATACCATATTTTCTTTTCCAGCAACTTTGAACCCCTCCGGCTGAGTCATATAGATTTCCTCCTCCAAGTCTCCATGTAAAAATGCAGTTTTTACATCCAGTTGAACTAGTTTAAATCCAGTTGAGCTACTAAGGCCAGTAAGATTCTGATGGA
This sequence comes from Gleditsia sinensis, assembly GCA_037074535.1. Taxonomy (NCBI): domain Eukaryota; kingdom Viridiplantae; phylum Streptophyta; class Magnoliopsida; order Fabales; family Fabaceae; genus Gleditsia; species Gleditsia sinensis. Next base: position 17,923,000 of record CM073471.1, read on the forward strand.
GGAATGTTTTACTACTAGAAAAAAAACTTCATTGTAGTCAATTCCCTTCATCTGAGCATAGCCTTTAGCTAGCAATCTCGCCTTGTAGCGAATGTTTTTCTTGTCAGGAAATCCTTCTTTCTTTGCATATATCCACTTGCATCTAATAGCCTTCTTTCCCTTCGGCAGACTTACTAGCTTCCATGTCTGATTCTTATGAAGAGACTGTGTAACATCCCTTAATTTTTATTTTTAAATAATAATGTTTTTTTATAAACAAATATATTTTTATTTGTTTAAAAATGATTATGTTTTACTAAAAGGAAGTATATTTTTAATTGAAATGATTTATGTTTTGGTTAAAACAATTATATTGGCCTCTAATAAATTTAGTTGTATTTTTAGAAATATTCTTTCTTTTAATATGAATAAATATATTTATTTCGAGATTTGTTTTATTACGATTTTTATCAAGAAAAATTATGATTTAAGAGTTTAACTAAAGGTTTATGAGAATGTAAATTTTTAGAAATTTTTAGAATATTTTAAGATGAAAAACAGAATTTATATGAATTTGTATGAAATAAATAATAATAATACTAAATATTTAATTATTAAATAATAATAATTAATATAATAAAAAAAACAATGGGGGAAGGAGAATCGGGAGAAGGAAGGTGGCCGAGAAAAAAAAATAGAAAAAATGTATAGTGAGTGAATAGTGAGTGAATAGTAACATTCAACTTTTTCTCTAGATTTGGAGTGTCTATTGGCTTCCAATCTCAAAACTGAAGGTGTTATTGGATTCAGGACGAAGAGTACTACGGTTTTGACCGATCAGTTTTTCAAATCAACCATTGAATCGCCGTAGATCTGAAATAGAAAATCTCGGTAAAAGGTAAGTTCTGAAAAATCTTACTTAGAGACCTCCAATTGAAATTCTGACATCGTAGATAGATCCAGAAGCTAGATAAACCTTAGGATAGGTATATTTTCGGCCATCTAACAACATTCTTGTTCGCCGTGAATAGTGTTTTCCGGCGAGTGAATAGTGTTTTTCCGATGAATGAATAGTGTTTTCCGGTAAGTGAATAGTGCCCAAGCTCCCGGAGTCATTTTCTAAGTCCTTGGACCCTCCGGACATGCTTTTGAGGTCTAATTGGTCATATTCAGCTTGGAAAAGTACACTTTAGGGCTGTCCAATCTGGAGCCCTACCCAGGTGAGTAGATATTTCTTTCTATGACTTGTCCCATGCTCTTCTTGAATTATAAATGTATTATTGTTTTCTGTTTATAAATTATTTATATTATTATAAGTTTATTAAATGTGTTAAAATATATGTTATATTTACGAACTGGCACATAGTTCAAGAAGAGTACGGTTTTAGAAATGTATTTTGGATCTCATTGAATATGTGGTTCTAAATGTATTTATCATTATTTGATAAAGTGAATATTATGTGCACGATGCATTGATTTGTAAAGCGATATACTTGTGAAAATTATGCATGTTATATTATAAATGAGATTGAATGGCAAGCGTAAAGCTCATGGCGAGTTGCTTGATATTTTACATGTATATATATGTATTGATGTATATCGGCTGGTTGTATGGCTTGTGATGGTACCGAATAGGGGATGCCCTATTAGCCTGAGTGAGCCGAGGGAGGGCCGCTCCAACCGGGTGACAGTGGTAATATGAGGAGGCAGTTGAGTGATGTACTCACATTCCCTGATCACTTATTGTGACTAGGGTCGAGGTCACTATGCGTATAACATATTTTCATCCGGGTGACAGTGGTAATGTGAGGAGGTAGTTGGGTGATGTACTCACATTCCCTGATCACTTATTGTGACTAGGGGGTCACATATGCGTATAGCAAATGAGTTATATTTTCAATGCATTGATCAGATTGTCGAGTGAGGCAGGTGCATTAAATATTTTCATTGCATTGATCAGATTGCCGAGTGAGGCAGGTGCATTAAATATTTTCATTGTATTGACCAGATTGCCAAGTGAGGCATGTGCATTAAAAGTGATGATTTTATCCTCAAATCATAATATTTTACTATAGCTTATACAGCTGAGCATAACAACATTGGTTTAATGATCATACCATGGTGCATATGGTTTTGGATATCTAAATATCCTTTGATTTGAGAATATTTGAAATACGGGTCACATATGAATGTACTTCTGAACTGTATTTTCTATGTAACAAATAGTAAAATATAAGTACATCCATATGCTGACCTAAGAGGTCATAGGAGGAATTATTTGCTCACTGAGTTGTCAAACGCACTACACGATATTTCCACATTTTTCAGATAAGGATATCAGAGTCTGATTCGGCAGATAGGTGATATATTCTCTAGGTGAGTCTACGTTGCTTCCAAGACTCATAGTCTTTGAATTATACTGTGTTTGTATTCTAGAGTGCTCTGAACGCTACAGGCAGGATCTTCGTTTCTATTGTACTTTGATGTTTATAGTTTTGGTCTGTATTTTGTGTATACATAAGAGAGCCTATATGTATTTGTTTCCTTAATAAAGAATTGAATTATGTATCTTCCTGGGAAATATCTAATTGCAAAAATAATTGTAGGAAGGAGAAAAAAAAATGTTTATTTTACGTAACGTAAAATTGGGGCGTTACAGACTGCATCTCTTCATTCATAGCATTCCTCCACTTCTCATTTTCGGAACTTTGAATTGCTTCTTGATAAGTGGTAGGAATTTCATCATTCACTATTATAGATGCGTGAGCCACCATATCACTAAATCAAGCAAGTCTGTGTCTTACTCTTTGTGGCTTCCTTAATGCAATCGGTTCTTCTTGCTGGTGAGATTCTTGGGTTTGAACCTCTTCTTCATTTGACTCCTCTTCTGCCATAGGAGTTTCTCCTTCTTTGTACATAACTGGGTTTATTCTCCTTTCAAACTCCACCTGCTGCGGAGCACTATTGATCTGTTGAATGTCATCTTTCTTCAACATGGCAGATTCATCAAAGGTGACATCTCTGCTAAAGATTATCTTCTTTGTTTCAAGACACCAGAGGCGGTATCCTTTAACACCAGTAGTGATCCCCATAAAGAGCGCCTTCTTGGCTCTTGGATCTAACTTCGATTCCTTCACATGATAATATGCAGCGAAACTAAATACATGTAAGGAATCATAATCAGTAACAGATTTTCCAGACCAAACTTCTAAAAGAGTTTTACCACCAATTGCAGTTGATGGTAAACGATTAACAAGATGGCTTGCATATCTTACAGCCTCAGCCCAAAATTGTCTGCCCAACCCAGCATTGGATAGCATACACCAAACTTTCTCCAGCAATGTCCGGTTCATGCGTTCAGCCACCCCGTTCTGTTGTGGTGTATGTCTAACTGTGAAATGTCTCACAATACCTTCATCTTGACAAATTTTATCAAACGGATCACTTCGATATTCACCTTCATTGTCTGTTCTAAGCCGTTTGATCTTTTTGCCAGTCTGAGTTTCAATCATCTTTTTTCACTTAAGGAAACAATCTAACACTTCATCCTTTGACTTCATAGTGTACACCCACACTCTTCGAGAGAAGTCATCAACAAATGTAACATAATAGTGTTTTCCTCCCAAAGAAGCTGTCTTGGAAAGACCCCACACATCAGAGTGAACATAATCCAAAATACCTTTAGTATTATGGATTGCAGTGCCAAATTTCACTCTCTTCTGCTTTCCCATCACGCAATGCTCGCAGAAGTCCAGCTTACAGGTTTTCACATCTTTCAATAATCCTTGCTTCGCCAGAATTTGCAAGAATTTTTCACCTGTATGCCCCAATCGCATGTGCCACAACTTAGTTGCATCTGACCCTTCATCAGCAAGAGTTGCAACTGCAGCTGTCCCAACAATTGTATTACCATCATAGTAATACAAATTATTCTTCTGGGTGCCTTTCAACATCACCAGAGCTCTAGAAACTATCTTCAAAACTCCATCTCGCATTGCCACCGTCAATCCTTTGAATTCTAGGACTTCCAAATAGATGAGATTTTTCTTCATGTCAGGTACATACCTGACCTCTGTCAAAACTCTAGTTGATCCATCATGGTTCTTTAAGTAGACTAAACCGATTCCAGTTGTTTTACAAAATGTGTCGTTGCCCATGTAAACAACTCCACCGTCTATTTCTTTGAACTCAAAGAACCACTCCCGGATATAACAAATATGTTGGTTGCATGCTGAGTCAAACAACCACTTGTCAGATCGCCTTGTGGAGGTTGTAGCAACCAGTGAAAGATCTGAATCTTCATCACTGTACTCAGCAGCACATGCTTCTGCAATAGCTTTGCCTTTGTCAACTTTGCCCTTATTTTTCAATTTCGGACAATCTTTCTTCCAGTGCCCCTTCTCTCTACAAAAGGCACATTCATCTTTACTCGGTCTGCCTCTCGACTGAGATTTTCCTCTTCTTCCTTTTTTCTGGCTTTGTGGTATGCCTCTAGCTACTAATGCTTCTGCAACCACCTCTGCATGCTTGCTTTCCTCCCTGTCTTTTTTCCTCAATTCATGACTATATAGAGTACTACATACTTCACCGAGGGAAACTTTCTCTTTCCCATGAAGTAACATAGCTTCTATAAATTCATACTCTTCAGGAAGTGAAAACAGCAACATCAATGCCAGATCTTCATCTTTAAAGGTTTCATCAAGGTTTTTCAAATCAGCTACTGCCTTGTTAAAATCAGTAATATGATCGTTCATGGTGGTACCCGGTTGATAACTAAACCGGAACAATTTCTTCTTCATAAAGAGCTTATTGTGACCGCTCTTCTTCAGGAATTTCTCCTCCAATGCCTTCCACAGCTTACTTGCAGAAGTTTCCTTTGAGAAGGAATATTTCTGCTCTCTGGAAAGGCATGATCGAATAGTACCACACGCCAACCGATTGATGGTCTTCTATTATTTTTCTTCAATTTCATCTGGTTTCTCCTCTTCAATAGCAATATCTAGACCTTGCTGGAAAAACGCGTTTAAAACTTCACCTTGCCACATTCCGAAATGACCCGTACCGTCAAATATCTCCACCGCAAATCTTGCATTTGCTGCAGCAAATCTCGTCAAAATTGACGAAGAAGAAGCTGCCGAAATTGATGTAGTGGAAACTGTGGCTTTTTGAGTCTGCTCTTTATCATCAGCCATTTTTGCTCAAAAGTGAAAAAATTACTAGTAATAATTTAGCCTAAAAAAATGCACCAAGAAAATTTCCAAAAAAAACTGGAGGGGTCACACGGTCCCACTTAAAAACCAGTTTCCTTAGACAAAACTTTCCTAGACATGCACTTAATTAGACAATATTTTACTAGCAATTTTAACACCAACTTTACAAAAAAAATCTCAAGAAATTTTTTCTGATGTGGAAGATTAGTTAAAACCGCAACCACATAGCATACTAAAATTTTCAAGAGAAATCACAACCAAATGCTCTGATACCAATTGTTGTGGAAATTTGAGCTATTTTTCCACCAATAACAATTATAACAATGGCTAACAATGATAAATAAAGAGCAGAAAAACAAATAAAGAGAATACCAGGATTTGACGAGGTTCGGCCAATTGTGCCTACGTCCCCGGACACCACTACAAATATATTTTTCAGATAAAATACAAAAGAGAGAAAATCAACTAAGCCTTTAGAAGAGTTAGAAGGTTTCAACGTTTGGTATGAAGTTTACTAAGGGGGAGGGTTCCTTTTATAGGCTAAGGACCCTTCCCAAATTCAACAAACTTCCAGTGTGGAACTAAATTCCCAAAAACCAACAGTATCGAGCGTGAGTGTGCTTCCAAGTGAGGGACGAGTGTGAGTCTGTTGGAGATAGCGGATAATGAAAGCAGTTTCATCGGGGCGTGGGGTGTAACGGGTTTGGATGTCCCGACCTCGACTCGCCCGAATGAGTTCGAATTCTTTTATAACTTTCACTTTTTAAATTTGTCAATTTATTTTATTTTATTTAAATAAGGATAAATATTATATATCAAAAAAATAATTTAAGCTTGGTCTTGCTCTTAGAAATTATTTTAATAATTTTAATTTTTTATTAAAATTTATGACATGTCTTATTTTTCAATCAAAATAACTTTTTTTATTAAAAAAAATAATTTAACACAAAATATTATGCTAATTTATAGTATATATCAAAACTGTTGTTGATCTATAATTAATATTGATAACTTAGAATAAGAATAATTTATTAAATTTAATATTGATAATAATCAAATCATTAATATTAATGACCCTGATTATTTAATTTGGCAATCAATAATTAATATTAATGATTATATTACTTAGAATAATATTAATAAGGATAATATTAATTATTCACAATAAGAAGGATATTAATAATAATTGATATTATAATTATTAATTAATAAAACACCCTTAATATTAAAAAATTTCAAATTTGGATCTATAAGAAATGACTTATTAAGTAAGAAAACAAAAGTAAATTAATTGCCAATTCTAATATTAATATTAATCATATAATCAACATAAGTAATCAAATCATTAGTTTTAATTATTGATTGCGAAATTAAATAATAAGGGTCATTAATATTAATGATTTGATTATTATCAATATTAAATTTAATTAAGCATCTTTATTCTAAATTGTCAATATTAATTATTAATCAACACGTTTTTCTTGGTGAGTGACAACGCAGGCGATTTCATATATGTTATAAATTATTAAAATATTTTATGTTAAATTATTTTTTTGATATATAATATTATCATTATTTAAAGTTTGATTATTGAGATTCTCACTAAATTATTGAAATTTAAATAAGGATATAATTTTGATAAATAATTAAATTATATATCAAAATTAAAATAGTATATCTCCTTAGAATTATATTAAAAAATTCAATAATGTTTTGTGTCAAAAAATTAAATTATACGCGTAGAATTAATTTAGTTATCCAAAAAATTAAAATTCCTATTTCTATTAATATATATATTATAAATATTTATCATTTAGACCTGATAAATATAAATAATATCAAAATGTGAACTAGTAATAACTTTAGGCAATCTAGGCATTAATAATGTAGACAAATTTCAGTTCCCACTTAACGTCATATAATCATTTTATGAATAATATAACATATTTATTTATAATTTTTTTTTGTAATACAATAAATTATTCATATTCATTAAATATTTAAACGATCATATCTTAAATTATATCGACATTTTTGTTCCTACAAATTTTTGTTTATGCAGCAGTAAGCCCACAATTTGAAAAATTCTAAATAAATTATTGAAAAAACTTCAAAAAAAAAAAACTCTCCAAACTTCAAAAAATGGTTATTCACCTTCATAAATATCAAAATAGAATTGGAAGGTATATAACCATTAATCGTAGATTGATTAATCCACACATACAAACAAAATACGCAGACGGTTTTTCATTTGACAAGAAGTATCATTGATGTTTTCCAAAAACCATCAAGGACCATATAGAATAAATATTCTTCCATTGATGTTTTCCAAATGAACCTGCATTATTAGCCCTTGATGGCTTTTCACTTTTCTTTCCAATTCCATTGATTTTTTAAAGCATTATCATTGGCAGTGCCTATGTATTTTACACACACACACACACACACAAATATATATATATATATATATATATATATATATATATATATATATATATATGATTTGAGGTTCTCCCTATTTAATTTTTTATTTCTTTGGGCTCAAATATATTTTGAGTCCCTTTATTATATGACTTAAGTAATAAAGAGTTTTCACAAAAAAATAATTTATTAAATAAAAGAGTCTCTCGTGATTTAAATACTATTTTTTTGTATTATATTAGATAATTATCAAACTTTATAATAATGGTACTTTAAGTTATTAGATTTTTGCGTTCAACAAATTAATCTTTTAATATATGTTATTCTTATAACTTAAATCGTATTAATTTTTATTTTTATTAAAAAAAATAAAAAAAAAATAAAAAAATTATGACTATATTTAATAAAATTAACTTATAAACTAATTTAAAACTTATAAATTAGTTAAAAATTTATAAATTATACGTTATTTGAAGTAGCATATAGTTTATAAACTTTTAGCTAATTTAAATTATTTAAATAAATTTATTTATTAAATATCTTTAATTTAATCAAATATATTATAAGTTAATTTATATCTTGTCAAATATATTTTATATAATGAAAAGCACTAAAATAAAAATTACTCTGAGTGGGCAACGAGGGTAACAAAAAAATGGACCGTCATTGATCCTGGACATTCGTATCTCCAGACATGGAATTCCATTTAAGCACATATGGCAAGAGTCATTTGGGTAAATATTCCACAAAAGCTGGGTACTCTATTCTAATTAAGTAGTGTTGGATATTTGGCACCAAGACAGTCTTCTAAGCCACCGCGTCCATAACTATTTGCATGGAAAATATGCCGGGACTTGCCTCGAAGGTCTAATTTGGAAGAGAGGAATGAATGTAGAGACCACGTGCCCTTTTGAATGTGCGCACAATGACAATTTGGATCATTCTTTCTACTATATCCGTATTCAAGGGTAGTTTGGTTTGACGTTGATTTGACCATTTTTTTTTATATATAATAAGAAGAATCAAACAGTACTCAACTCTATATCCAAATCTCCAGTTTTGAATCTCACGACATGGCGAACATGATGTTTTGAATCTCATCATATTAGTTTGCTAGTATAATCATCATCACAAGGGTATGTTTTGAATCTCACGACATGCCTTTGCTTGTCTTTCTGCGAAACTTTAACGCAGGGGATGAACTTTCTTCATATCCTTTTTTATGAACACGTGTTCTCATTAATTACTTTGCTCTAGTAATTTACATTTCCAGTCATAGACCCCAAAAAAAAAATAGAGTCTGGTTGAAAGGCATTTGTGATGCTTTGAAAATACTTCTGCAATGTTGCCTATCAATAGTCTATGTGTGAATATTCCAAGTTGAAAGGATTGTTCACATGCAACAATGGAGCTACCGTGCCAACAAGATTGTATGCCTTAATATACTACTCAAAATGACGCGCTTTTGGGTGCATTTTTTTTTTCTTTTGCCAAATTTATATAATATTTTGGGTGCAATTTTTTTTGGGTCGAATTTGAATAATTTAAGAGAAGGATAATGTTATTGTGTAACAGAAATTTGAGATGTAGCGCTACGAAAATAGAGATAATTTATTTAATAAATAATTTTATTAAGTATTAACTTTTATGTTTAAATTTTTAATTTATATATATATAGCAACCTTTCATATTTTATTTATTAACGTACAAGCCAGCTGCGTGTTTAGAAGGCAAATGATGATCAACACTGGCTTTAGAGATGCAGCTTTGGTCACAAATATATTATAATCAAATATAATAAATTAATAAAAATAAAATTTACTTTATATAAGTTAACTTAAAATTATTTTTCTGTAATTTAAAACATATAATTCAAATTTAATAATTTTTTTTGCCCAATTTTAATCGTTGTTTACTTAGATATAAATAGTCGAACAAATGAGGGAGAAATTTTCAATGTACCTGTAAATAATTTGTCACCAAGAAAATCTTCGTTGTAGTCAATACTTAATTATAATTGATTTATCAAAAGTAATATAATTAATTGATTTCTTGTATTAAAATATATTTGAGAGGAACCGTTGTTGCTGCGTTGAACTTTAGCATGCAAATATAAGAGAAATAAATATATTTTTAAATGAGAGAACGTTGAAATTTTTATTTGAATTTATTTGAGAAAATTATTATTATTTATTTTGATGTTTATTATGAGAAGCATCTTCAAGATATTTTATAAGTATATTGTAATTGCAATAAATATGAACTATATAACAAATTTTGAAATATAAGTTTAACTATTTTATGTTTAAATTTTAATCAAAATAATTATGTGAAAATTTAAAATAATAAATAATTTTATGATAAAAATTTCTTTCAGTAATATTTTAAATTTTTTTATAGTATTTATAATTATTATTAAAATTAAAAAAATGTACTGCATTTTTATCAATGGATTGGTTTAGTTGCTAATCTCAATAATGACTTTAAGGGTAAAATACAATCAATTGGTGTTCTTACAGTGTTTTTAATTATTACTTAAATTGAAATTGTTTTAATTTTAAGGGTAAAATATATTTTACGGTCATATGATTTGAGTCGTTTTCACTTTGCAACCATGCCTACTTTGAAATTCATTTCTATAAAATATTTCTAACTCTGTGCTTTATTTTTGTCAATTTTCAAATGACATATGCTGTTCCCAACTTTTTTTTCTTCTTAATTTCGTCTCAAAAAACACTTCAAACTAAAAATTTTGGGATGATGCAAGATTTTGGTGATGGTGGATTGATCGCTGGGAAATAATTAAGGGAGTGTGGGTCTTAATTGATTAGGAATTTGGAGATGAGATTGTGAGAAATTAATTTAAAAAAATCAGAGATATTGGATTGAATGATTAAAAAATTTTGGACAATTCGCAAGACTTTGGAGATTGTGAGGCTTGGCTTTGCAGAAAGAATTAGAGATTTTGTGATAGATGTGAGAGAAATTTGAGAAAGTAGATGTTGGATTGAACGAGTAGATAAGAATTTGGGGAGGAAACAAATACGAGAGTATTGAGTTTACCAAACTATTTTTTTTTATTGAAATAGAGTTATCGAAATGAAATAAAATATTTATTAAAAAATTATGTCATTTTGATTGAAATTATTATATTATCGAATATTTTAATAAAAATACTCAAAATATTTTTTGTTTTGAGTTGTTTCAATAAAAAAATTAGTAATCTAAAAGTAAATAAAAGTATTATCACATCACATCTAATGTCAAATTATTTTCTTTTACAAATCACAACATTTTTATCAATTTTTTATTTTTTTTTCTCATTCTCATTTACATTATTTTTTTTTATTGTATTCATTTTAAAGAAAAAATAATAAAAAGAAAGATTGAGAGACAAAGAGAGAGAAAAATACTTAAGAGAGAAATCTGAAAATAAAGACAGAATTATAATCGAGAGAAAAAGAGACTTAAAAACAGAGGTCATGAAAGAGTTAAGAAAATTAAAAGATAAATGTAAGAGAGAGGTTATTGTTGAATGTTGTTGAGATTTGAGTTAGAATAATTACTATAGTAATATATTTACTTACTATTTAATTATAAATATTAATTCGAATTAATTTTAATATAATTTTATATATCTATATCATTAATATTATGTTAAAAAATTTTAAAATTAAAAAAAATATTATTTGAAATTATTTGAAACATTTCTTAAAAAATTATCTATTTTCACGAAATATTTTAAAATAATTTTATTTTTAGAGTCACCAACACACTATCTCGAAACAAAATTTAATACTTTGATTGAGGTTAGTAGAGAGAGAATAATTGTAAATTTTGAGATGAAAACAGACGAAATTTAGAAAAATTGAAAAAATTAGATAGAATTTGTAAATTTTGAATGAGATTTAAGAGAATGAAAGCATAACGCAATTTTGTGTTTTCAAAATATCTTTACAGGTTATTAGTATTGTAAGATTAATTATTTTAAATTCTACTTTCACAAACAAGTTTTCTTAATAAATATTTATTTTAAAGATGAAATTCATATTTTTATCTTATGAGCTCATTGATCGCTACGTCCAATATTATTAGTTATATTTTACATTACAAGTGAACAAATTGATGATTCAAGCCAAAACAAGGAATCAATGAACTATAATTTATTATTCCTCTCCTTTTTTAGATGATTCTTTGTATAACATTATCTTAACATTGTTAAAACTTAAAATTCAACTTTGAGATCGTATTTTGATCTATTAACACTTACGGATATAAAGTGAAAAAAATATATTAAAAAAAACTAATGAATTATTAATCAATTTTTATATGTATTTTTTTATTAGAACAATTAATTATAATAATTTACTTTATTGACATTATAATTTTAAAAAATAATGAATAACATAATAGTAAATAAGTAATTTTTTCTCCAGAATGTCTTAAATTAGAAAAACTTAAAATTCTAAAGGAGAAAGAAGTTTGAAAGAGTAGTAAAATATTCTTTCCTTATCCTCTCCTTATTAATACCTCTCAGATAAGGAAAATTTTCACTTCTTATTAATGTCTTATAATTTTAAAATTTAAAATTTAAAATTTGAAATCAGTTCAAGATTTAAAATTTTAAAATTTAAATTTTGAAGTTTATGAATTTGAGAATTTAGAATATAGAATTTAAAATTTAAATTTTAATACGTAGAAGCTTAGAGTTTATAATCAGAAGCCATCAAAGAGATTTATGTATGAAACACTAGATATTTTCTTGGTAGCCAATATTTACAGACACACACTAATAAATGAGTATCACAAATGATTTAAGGGTCAACCCTATACAAGTTTTAATTTTTTTTAGGCTCAAATATATTTTGGGTCCCATTATAATGCAACTTAAGTAGTAAGAAGTGGTCACACAAAAATTAGTCTACTGAATGGGAGAGTCTTATAATTTAAATACTATCTTATATTTTATATTGAATAATTATCAAATTTTAAAATAATGATATATTTTTTTATAACTTAAATCATATTAATTAATATTTTAATTGAGAAGTGACGCAAAAAAAAAAAAAAAAGCTACCGAGTAAAGAGCACCAGAATAAAAGCTATTATGAATGGACAAGGAGGGTAACAAAAAAGTGGACCGTCATTGACCCTGGAAATTCAGACATGGAATTCCATTTGAGCACATATGGCAAGAGTCATTTGGGTAATTTGGCCAAGAGGGGAATGAATGTAGACATGTCCTTTTGGATGTGTGGACAATGAGAATTTGGATCATCTTTTTCTACAATGTCCGTTTTGAAGGGCAAATGTGAATTCGATCTTCTTCTTTTTTTTGGTATATTGAGAAGAGTCGAACACTCCATTCTATTTTCAAATCTCCACTTCTTCAATTACCTGAGCTAATCGATGTTCATTTAACCATTCAATTAGACTATTTCTCACCTGAAAGCATACAAGCTTGGATTCATAGCCTTATGCTGAGAGATTATTACAATGAACAAAAGGGTGAAGATGATGTTTTTAATTTCATGATAATAGTTTGATAGTGTATATATAACCATAGGAATTTATTAGTGCTTTTTGAGCGCCATGGTCCGTCAGCAGAAGCAGTATTGGAAGATATTGACAACTTCAAGAGCTACATTGGAGGAAACCACATTTCATTCATGTGCGGAAATGACAGCGTTAGGACTTGCACAGATTTGATGTTTGCTATACCTCTAAGAAATTGTCAAGAAGCCCTTACTTGTCTATGTGCGAAAGAATTACGCAAGGGAAGAATTTTCTTCATATCATTTTGTATGAACGCATGTTCTAATTACTTTGCTCTAGTAACTTACATTTCAAGTCATAGACCCACAAAAACAAAAAGAAGTCTGGCTGGAAGGCATTCGTGATACTTTGAAAATGTTTCTGCAATGTTGACTATCAATAGTCTATGTGTGATTCCAAGTTGAAAGGACCGTCCGCGTGCAACAATTGACCTACTGTGCCAACAAGATTATGTGCTCTAAAAAATCTTCAATAGTGCAACAAATCATAATTTTTTTTTAAAATAACTCTGCATTACTTTAAATAATTTTTTATTCTAATAGTACAATTCTTAAAAATTCAATAAACAAGTTTCACAAGTTATTTCATATTTTTATATTTTATTTATATTTATTTTTTTTAACTTAAAATATTAATTATATTTTAATTTTAAAACAATAAATATTTAAAAAAATTTAAAATATATTAAAATAATACAAATTTATTTCATATAATTTTAGTTATTCTTGTTGCTCTTGGAGCGTCGCGATATAATTTATATTATTTTTGATACATCAATTAAATATAAAAAACTGTTGTTTTTGTAAATAACTGTTCTTATATATTAGTGCAACGGTAGAATACTCTAGTGATAATATTTGTTAAGATGTATTATTTAGTTTAAGATACTGCAAAAAAGCCTCCCATTAGAGATAATCTAAGGAGGCTATTATAGTGCCCAAAATGGTTTTTTTTTCCTTTTGTCAAATTTAGATAGTATTTTAGGTGTAGTTCTTTTTTATCGAATTTGGATAATTTTATTATGGAAACGCAGCATTTTTTTATTCAATTTATATTTTTTAATTTTGAATTTAAATAGTTTAATAGAAAGATAATGTTATTTTGCAATAGCATTTGGAGACACAATGTTACGAAAAATAGAGATAATTTATTTAATAAATAATTTTATTAAGTATTAAGTAGATTTAGCAAACCCTTTTAGCGGAGAATCTATTTCCTTATTATATATCAAAAGATAAGAAGTAGATTCATAGAGACTGTATTTGCTGCCATGCCTGGGGATGAATGTACTATTTTTTTAATGTTGCCCTGCACTCAATATAACCTTCATTCTGTCTTATATATTAATGTAAAAGAAAAAAAGTCAGCACACAGCTGCGTGTTTAGAGGGCAAATGATGAATCAACACTGGCTTTGGAGATGCAGCTTTGTCACAAATATATTATAATCAAATATAATAAATATATTAAAATAAAATTTACTTTATATAATTTAATTTAAAATTATTTTTCTGTAATTTAAAGCATGTCATTCAAATTTAATCAATTTGTTTTGCCCAATTTTAACCGTCGTTTACTTAGATATAAATAGTCAAACAAATGAGGGAGAAATTTTCAATGTACCTGTAAATAAAATCTCACCAAGAAAATCTTAGTTGAAGTCAATACTTAATTATAATTGACTTATTAAAGTAATATTTTTAATTGATTTGTTGTATTCAAATATATTTGAGAGGCTCCGCTGTTGCTGCGTACGTTGAGCTTTAGTATGCAAATGTAAGAGAAATAAATATATTTTAAATGAGAGAACGTTGAAATTTTTATTTGAATTTATTTGAGAAAATTATTATTATTTATTTTGATGTTTATTATGAGAAGCATCTTCAAGATATTTTATAAATATATTGTAATTGCAATAAATATGAACTACTCAGCAAATATTTAAATATAAATTTAACTATTTTATGTTTAATTTTTAATCAAAATAATTATGTGAATATTTAAAATAATAAATAAATTTATGATAAAAATTTGTTTCAATAATATTTTAAATAATTTTATAGTATTTATAATTATTATTAAAATTAAGTTAACATTTAAATTTTAAAAAAATGTACTGCATTTTTATCAATGGATTGGTTTAGTTGCTAATCTCAATAAGGGTAAAATACAATCAATTGATTTTTTTACAGTGTTTTTAATTATTCCTTAAATTGAAATTGTTTTAATTTTAAGGGTAAAATGTATTTTACCGTCACATGATTTGAGTTTTTTTCACTTTGCTACCTTGAAATTCATTTCTATAAAATATTACTACTTCGTGCTTTATTTTTTGTCAATTTTCAAATTACATATGCTGTTCCCAATATTTTTTTTTAAATTTCGTCTCAAAAAACACTTCAAACTAAAATTCTGGGATGATGCAAGATTTTGGTGATGGTGGATTGAACACTGGGAAATAATTAAGGGAGGGTGGGTCTCAATTGATCAGGAATTTTGAGATAAGATTGTGAGAAATTAATTTTTTTAAAAAAAATCAGAGATATTGGATTGAATGATTAAAATTTTTTTGGACAAGTTGCAAGACTTTGGAGATTGTCAGGCTTGGCTTTGCAGAAAGAATTAGAGATTTTGTGAAGGATGTGAGAGAAATTTGAGAAAGGAGGAGATGATGGATTGAATGATTCGATAAGAATTTGGGGAGGAAACAAGAATTTGAGAGTATTGGGATCAATGGAAAAGAAGGATTGTGAATTTTGAAATGGAATTAGGAGAAATTTAGAAAATTTGAAAAAATTAGATAAAATTTGTAAATTCTGAATGAGATTTAAGAAAATGAAAGCACGGTTCAATTTCGTTTTCTCAAAATATTTTTACAGCATTGTAGGATTAGTTTTCTTTGAGTTGACAAAGAAGCTTTTTTAATAAATGTTTAATTCAAATATTGAATTTATATTTTTAGTAGCTCGTTTATCGCTAGATCAAATATATATTTATTAGTTGTATTTTATGTTGCAAGTGAAGAAATTAATGATTCAAGGCAAACAAGGAAGCAATGAACTATAATTTATTATTTCTCTCTTTTTTGTGACGATCATTTGTATAACATTAACTTAATATTGTTAAAATTTAAAATTTAACTTTGAAATCATATTTTGATCTGTCTACACTTACGGATACAAAGTGCAAAACTATATTAAAAATAACTAATGAATTTTATATTTATTTTTTATTAGAACAATTAATTATAATAATTTACTTTAATGACATTATAATTTTAAAAAATAATGAATAACATAGTGGTAAATAAGTAATTTTTTTCTTCAGAATGTCTTAAGTTAGAAAATCTTAAGGATCTAAAGGAGGAAGAAGTTTGAAAAGGTAGTAAAATATTCTTCATTATCTTCTTCTTATTAATTAAGAGAAATTTTTTTCACTCTTTATTAATGTTTTAGAGTTTTAAAATTTAAAATTTAAATTTTGATGATTAAAATTTTAGATTTGAGATTTAAAATTTTAGAATTTAAAATTTGTAATTTATAATTTAAAATTCAAGATTTAAAGTTTAGAATTTCAAATTTAGAGTTTAATATTAAAATTTTGATATTTTGAATTTTTAAATTTTAAATTTTAAATTTAGATATTTTAAATTTAAGAGTTTTAAGTTTAATATAATATCTTAAATATTATCAGACACTTATCCATTTGGTTAATGAAGTTGGGGCGATAGATTTTTCATTCTAGTTGATAGAATTAACAAAAAAATATAAATATTATACAATACTGATAAATTTTTGTGAAGTAATTGGTATTATTTCAAAAAATAAATTTTAAGTGAACAGCATAACAAAAAAAATAAAAGATTAAAATACTTTTGACAATTTTATTTATTTATAAAATTTTTTATAATTTAAAAAATATATATTTAAATTAAAATTTTCAATACTTTTAACAAAATTCAATTCAAATTTTAAATTAATAATTATTTATTTAAAATATTTTTATTTAAAATAATATTATTTTTATTTTTTTTATTTAACTTTTTTAATTATACCAAACGTAATTTTAATGATAATAATTTATTTTATTCTCAATTTTTATATTCACTATTTCTCTGCCAATAAATTAAGGAGACTTTAGGTCCCGTTTGGTAAATAGAAATAAAAGCATGAGAATGGAATGAACATTCCATTCATTGATTTGATAGCTGAAAATAGTAAAAATTGTGAGTCCTATAGAATGTTGATTACTTCCGAAAATAGATGAAAAGTGAATAGTGTGATAAAATAAAAAATAAAAAGACTGAAATATCCTTCATTATTTTATTTATTTATAAAATTTTCTATAATTAAAAAAATATATATATTAAATTTTTTAATATTATTTAACAAAATTTAATTCAAAATTTTATATTAATAGTAATTTATTTTATTTTTTATTTATAATATTTAAAATAATTTTTTAAGTTAAAATAATATTACTATAATAATTTTATTTTTTAATGATATTTTTATTTTTTTGATAATTTTTATTCTATTTTATTTTATTAAATTGTCAAACGTAATTTTAATTATAATATTTTATTTTATTTCATTTTATTTAAATTTATTTTTTTATATTCTATTTTTAATTTTTTTTTTTTATTGTCATCCGTCAAACCGGACTTTAATATCTATTCTTATTATACTGGTATCAAAAATATTTGGAAATGATGCCAATGGTATTCTTTTCCTCAATATATATATATATATATATATATATATAATCCTGGACCTTTCTTGTTACCTAATGCCTTGAACACACGCACCGCGTAATATAAAAGTTTAAGTCAACAATATAAATTTTTAATATAATATTTTATGTTTATAAATTTATATGTAAATACATTGGTTATGATCCCAATGTCGTAGACGAAAAGCTCTTCTCTAACTTTTTGACCAATAATACCGTTTTCACTCCAGCGTAAATATTAACACGTGTTGTTTGTGACATTCTTATTATTTTCTCTTTGAGTTATATTTTAAATTTTTTTAGCTGCATTTTGATATAGGAGTCCATAACATTTTTTTTTTATCGATCTTCTCAATCCCATCTTCTTTTTTAATTTGAAAGCATCTTCCCGTCTTACTATTTTTTGTACAAGAAAAAAAAAACTTCTTTTTAAATTTTTAGTTTATAAATTTAGATCTATACTAGTATAATCTTTTTAAAATTTTGATACAGATAACATATTTTTCAAATCTAATAAATTAATTAAAATAAAATTTATTTTATGTAATTTAATTTAAAATTATTTTTCTGTAATTTTAAGCATATAATTCAAATTTAATCATTTTTTTAATCCAATTTTAATCATCGTTTCCTCGGATATAAATAGTCAAACAAACGATGGAGTAGTTTTCAATGTAAATAATTTGTCACCAAGAAAATCTTAGTTGAAGTCAATACTCTTAATTATCTTCTCCTTATTAATGATTCTCAAAATTTTTCACTCCATTCATTTCTTTTCACTATTTTCTATGAAGTTGAAAATTCAAAGATAAAATTATAAAGTTTAAAGAGGAATGTGAATGTCACAAAATGGTTAAAGTCTAGGGATCTATTAATAAATTCATTTTTAAATCCTGGAGAAATCAAGACCATACGAGATGATTGTCAGCATGAGGCACACGAAAATATTTATTTTAGTTATTTAAGTAGATATGTGATAAGTTTTTAATGTCCCATTTTTATAAAATTTAGTTCACCGTTGATGGATCAAATACTTATTCTTTATATATATATATATATATATATATATATATATATAAAAGACAATAATTTTTTTAAAAATTTATAAAATCTACTTTCATATTCTCTTAAATTTTCTAAAACTATTGGAACATTTTTTATTTTAAATTTTTAGAAATATTAATTAATTTTATTAGTAATATATACTACATTGAATTAAACTTTCTATAAATTTTTAAAAATAAAAAAATGTATGTATAAACTTCATTAACAATTTTACTAATAGTAAAGAAGTTTCATACAATTTAAAATTAGAAAAAGTATAAGTATATGTTCCAAAAATTAAATTTTATAGGAGTTTCACGCTAGAAGTTATATATACCTGGTTAAAACTTAAAATTCAACTTTGAAATCATATTTTGATCAATTTACATTTACGGAAGCCAAAGTGCAAAACTATTTAAAAAAATAATGAATAACATAGTAGTAAATAAGTAAGTTTTTCTCCAGAAAGTCTTAAATTAGAAAAACTAAAAAATTTAAAGGAGAAAAAAGTTTGGAAGGGTACTAAAATATTCTTTCATTATCCTCTCCTTATTATCTAAAATGAGGGAAAATTTTCACTTCTTATTAGTGTCTTATAGTTTTTTAACTTAAAGTTTGAGATTTAAATTTTGATATTAAAAAAATTAAAGTTTAAAATTTAAAATTTAAAATTTCAAATGAATTTAAGATTTTAAAATTTAAATTTTAAAATTTTAAAATTTGAGAGTCTAGAATTTAAAATTTTAATTTCGAAGTTTTAAAATTTAAAATTTAAAATTTAGATATTTAAAAGTTGATTTGAAGTTTAAAAATTTAAAATTTAGTGTAATATCTTAAATATTATTAAAAATTTAATGTCTATTTTTATTATATCGGCATCTAAAATATTTGGAAAGAATATTAATGGTATTTTTTTTTCAATTTGGTTTATGCTTGATATATATATATATTCATTTATTTTGAATATTTTTTTTTTTACAAATTTAACCTCCTCTCATTGGAAAACGACATTATTACGAGGAATATATATTTTATACTTTTTATAATCATCATCTCTCCTCTCTTCAAAACTGGACCTTTCTTATAAATTAATACCTTAAACAAGCGCGCACCAAATAACTTTAGACTTCGGACAATGGCGGATAGTTCAAAAGTTCAAGTCAACAATATAAATTTTTTAATATAATATTTTAAGTTTGTAAATTTGTATTTACGTACATTGATTATGATCCCAATGTCGTAAAGGAACAGCTCTTCTTTTTTTACCAATATTGCTGACGCTATAACAAGATAATGTCTTTTTCACTTCAGCGTATATATTGATACCAGTTCTTTCTCACGGTTCTATTATTATTATTATTCAGTGATGTCCTATCATTTTGTGAAACTCTCGCACTTCAGCGTATATATTAATACGAGTTCTTTCTCACGGTTCTATTGTTATTATTATTATTATTACTATTTAATGATGTCTCATCATTTAATAAAAAAAATTTTCTCTCTCTTTCTTTTTCTAAACTTTTAACTCTTTATTTAATATAAATTTTAAAAAATTTATTTATAAAAAATTAAAATTGTCAAAAATATTTTTTTCACAAATTATTTTTTATAAAGAGTGAAAATTTTAATTTTTCATAAATATAATTTTTTTATAATATTAAAAATTAATTATATCTTTTATTAATAATATAATTATTATAATAACAATTTTTTTTCATTTTTTCTCTTCACTCTTCTTTTCTCTTTCATAAGAATAAAAAATATTTCTAAAAAATATACAAAAATTCATAAAAAATTAAGTATATCCAAATAAAATAATAATAGATTCTTAAAAAAATTATTTAAAAATTAATCAAACATATTTTATATAATTTTAAAAATTATAATTTTTATTAATTATATTTATCAGAAAACATGATTCTTAAAAAGAATAAATTTTACTGTCATAAGTTTATTTTAATACAATTTGTCACAATTTTATTATTTTTTAAAAAAGATGTGTCTAATAGAATCTGCACCAAGTTCTGTTACATCTCAAATCTTTCTAGTTGGGACTCCTAGACATGTTTTTGATTGATCTTCTCAATTCCAAATTCTTTTTAAATTTTTAGTTTATAAATCTAAATATGTAATATTATAATTCTTTTTAAATTTTGATATAAATAACATATTTTTCAAATATAATAAATTAATAAGAATAAATTTTATTTTATATAATTTAATTTAAAATTATTTTTCTGTAATTTAAAGCATATAATTCAAATTTAATCATTTTTTTTTGGGTCCAATTTTAATCATCGTTTACTTAGATATAAATAGTCAAACAAATGAGAGAGAAGTTTTGAATGTACCTGTAAATAATTTCTCACAAAGAAATCTTAGTTGAAGTCAAAACTTAATTGTAATTGACTTATTAAAAAAACTAAAATTAATTGATTTGTTGTATTAAAATATATTTGATAGTTATTTATTTTAAATAGATTTCCTATTACACCGCATGTCATTTTGTAGGGTGTGATGTGACGCGATGAGTTGTCTGTTTTTGGGCTTTTGAGAGGATACGTCGTCGCTGCGTTGAATTTTAGCAACAAATATAAGATAATTAAATATATTTTTAGATGAGAGAACATTGAAATTTTTATTTGAGAAAATTTTTATTTTTTATTTTGATGTTTATTACGAGAAGCATCTTCAGATAAATATATTATAATTACAATAAATATAAACTACTTAACAAATTCTTTAATGTAAAATTTAACTATTTTCTGTTTAAGTTTTAATCAAAATAATTATGTGAATATTTAAAAAATAAATAATTTTATTATAAAAAATTATTTCATTAATATCTTAAATAATTTTACATTATTTATATTTTTTGTTAAAATTAAGTTCACATTTAAAATAAAAAATGTGAAAATTTTATATTATTTATATATTTCTAATTTTAAATTGAGATGATAATTTTTTTTTAAAATTTTATAAAACTACTGGAATATATTTTATTTTAATTTTTTATAAATATTAATTCGATTTATTAATAATTTATTGTCTTTAAATTAAATTATTTATGATTTTTTTTTAAAAATGCATGTATAAATTATATTAAAAATTTTACTAATGGTGAAGAATTTTTATAGAATTTAAAATTAAAAAATTATAAGTACATGTTTCAAAAATTTTATAAGAGTAAATATAATTTACGCTAAAAATTATATATACCTGGTTAAAGAGAATCTTATATTTTAATAATAATAATAATAGTAAATTACAATTTATTTATTGTAATTGAGCTTGAAGTTGATCTGTTTAGAATAATTCTTTTTATTATAGCTTAATCACTAGTGTTTTAAACTTTTAATTATTAAATACTATCTTAAATTTAATAATAATTTGTAATATAATAAAATATTAGAGCATTCAAATTCAAAAATTCCTTGAATAGTTTCATAATATTTGAAATTATTGTTAAGGTTTAATATTTGAAAAATATCATAAAGTTATTATTAAATAATAATATAATAAATTGAATTCATGATATTTCAATGTTAACCCTTCTCGACCAAATATCACTTCTGTGAAGAAATATTACAAATTTTTTATTGAGAAAAAAGTATAAATTGAAGAAAGTCGATCCAATTTACAATTGAAGTAGGTATTCGAACTAAACAAAGAATTACAGATAATATACTATTAAGAGAAAAATATTTAGTCACAATTTTAATTAATTATAATGATGCTGAAAAATTGAAATAGTTTAATTTGAATGAAATCTTAAATTCATTGCTACATGTCTGTTAAGCAAAAAAAAAAAGTTGTAAAAGAGTAAAATAATTTTACGTTAATTTATAAAGAGTAAATTATAATTTTTTTTAATAAATAATATTCTTAGAACAAAAAATTAAATTTTTATTTGACAAAACTAACTTATAAATTAATTTAAAATTTATAAACTATATAAAAACTTATAAGATATACACTATTTTAAATAGTATATAATTTATAATTTTTTAATTAATTTAAATTATTTAAATAAAATTATTTATTAAATATTTTTATTTTAATTAAATAAATTATAAACTAATTTATCGAACATTTAAAAAGTGAATTGCCATTTTGAGAAATATACTTTTTTTCAATTGTTTTTCTTAAACTTTTCTTATTAATTTTGTTCTCTAAAAATTATCTTATATTTAAAATCATCTTTATATTAACATATATTTAAAATTGATGTGTTTCAGTAGAGAATTAGAAAATTTACTTAAATCACATTCTCATTTAAATTACACAAATTTTTGAATAGACACATAAGTAAAATTATTAAATATTCATGAGCACCGCCAATTTAAAAAATAATTTTTAGAGGATTAAAGTAAACAAATAAAATTGAGGGACTAAGTTAGAAAAATGTATATTCATTTATGACCAAAATAATTATTTATTCTAATTATAAATAAACTAGTTACACAACAACAAGAGCTAATACATAGTTTCACTTTCACAAACAATTTACGTCATCGCAGGGGAAAATCTCCAGCCATTTCCCCACCGTAAATACTATAAGCTTCATTATTAGTATCACAAGTGGGTTTGGCAAGTTTGTCTGATCTCGACCTGATTTGTCGGTTTGGTGAGGAGAAGTCAATAATTGACTGGAGAACTGGGGAACAGGGGCGGACCTTCCGAGGGGTACCCCCCCTTCCCAAAGATAAAAAGAATTCTAAATTTTAAAAAAATAAATTTTTAAAATTTTAATTAAATATATATAATCAGTCCTCTCAACAAAAATTTATTTTATATTAATTATTAAATTTTTTTTATCCCTCAATAATTTTGTTCAAGATCCGTCACTGCTGAGGAAGTTCGAATTTATTATCACAACGAGTTTGATTTTTTTTATTTAAATTTTTTGATAATGGTCATAGTTTGAATACACAACAAAATACTCACAGAAAAAAAAAATACAGTGACTCCGCCAGATAAAAATGAATTTAGTTTAGTTCAAGTAGTAAATAACAAAAATGTTTTATAAGGTTAAGTCTTTGAATACAGATGAAAATATTTGTAGAAAAAGATAATTTTAGTTTTTTGGAAAAAATTAGTCTAAATTAAATAATAAATAAATTTTAATTCAACTATTATGATCTTTTATAATATTAAAAACTTAATTATTCAAAGAAATATTTATTGAAAAAATAGTTTCACTTATTTAAATAAATTTAATTTGACTCAAATAGTAAGTAAATTTAAATTTTATAATTACAATAATATTTACAACATTAAAATATTTATAAAATAAGATAATTTTAGATATTTAAAGAAATTTATAATTAATATTGAAGAGTGTAAAAATATTTGTGTAAATTAAAAAAATAAAATAAATAGTTTTGTGGTCGTGAATTTTTTGGTATATCAAGAAAAATGGAAATATAAAAAATATCCATGTCATTTATTTTACAGAAGCAGGGACGACAGTGCTTCATGAAAGTACGATGTTGTTTTCTGGTTTTTGTGAAAGTGCCGCGTTGCTTGGGTGTAATGTGAAGGTCGATTGATGGTTTGACTTTTCTTCTCTTCTCTTTACTCTTGCGTCTAAGACTTTTTCATTTCGATGTATATCTGAAGGATTAATGTGAAAACTCTTCGGGAAAAAAATAAAAACATCAGCACTGAGTCAAGAAGGCGTCACTGGGTCAACGATAAAACACGCTTCTATTTATGATTCCTGTACGGTGAAAACTCATTTGGGTATTTATCTTCTTCACAAAAAATCTTCCTCGTCATATCAGATTTCCGGTTCTCAGTTGCAATTCTCATTTTCCCGGAAAATCCATTTTGGAGGAGACTGTGATTGTAAATTTGCTTGGGAGGATTCCTCTGTTTCTGTTTCATGGGCTAGTTTTGGGAAGGGTAAATAAACACCATGACCAAATCTAAAAGTTTTCTTCACAATATTATGAAACCCTTCAAATTCGGTTCTAGTAAAGGTACAAACAAAAAACAATTCCTTTATTTTACATTTTTCTTTTCTCTGAATTTATCTTCTGATTGCTGAATGTTTGATTCTGATGGGGTTTTCTGTTTTTGCTTGGTTGTGTTTTGATCAGAGGGAAGCAACGAAGAAGACTTGGAGAGAATTGCTGCCCAGGAGCAGAAGATTTTTCTTTATGAAACGTTGGTTGCCGCTACGAAAAATTTTCATCCTCATCATAAGCTTGGTGAGGGAGGCTTTGGACCCGTTTACAAGGTAGGATTTATACGCAATTTCATCAATTATTTATGTTTGGTTGCCAGGAAAAGTTGGAGAGAGAAAATTGAACTGCGAAAGTTCTTCCTGCATCTTGCAATGTCTGAGAAAGCATTCAATCGGTTCAAGTTAGCTTTCTAAACGCTGTGGCCTGTGAATGTTCCTATTCTCTGTTTGACAAAATGTTCCACAGAAAAATGAGCTACCATTCTCGTTTTACTTGGTAAACCAAAAACCTAAGACTTATTCTAACTTATGTTTTCCTTTTCTTTTCTTAATTATAGGGGAAGTTGGATGATGGAAGAGAGATTGCAGTGAAGCAATTATCACAAAGCTCAAATCAAGGGAACAAGGAGTTCAAGAATGAGGCCAAGTTGTTGGCTCGTGTGCAGCACCGGAATGTGGTGAATTTGCTGGGTTATTGCGTCCATGGCACAGAGAAGCTACTTGTGTATGAGTATGTTCCTCATGAGAGCCTTGATAAACTTCTATTCAGTAAGTGTTTCTATGTCAGATTGCCAATCCTTCTTCTGTTCAATATGATAAGATTATAGATGAATGAAAGTCATTCAAATTTTTGTTGTTCTGAAATATGTGGGTTTCTGATGAACATTCTCTGATTTTGAAATGCAAAACTGACCAAAAACTTTGGCACGCAGATAGTTGAACTGACAATAATCTCTACAGAACTTCTCTGATGTTATCTTTTTTCTTTTTCTTCTCAATTAAGCTAACTTTTGGGTCCAAATTTTACCAGCCATGAAGGGTGTAAATGGGTTTTCCCTTTAACCCAGTTTTCAGATGGGCAAGCTGACTCTGGAGGCTGGAGCTTCCGTATGTACCTTTTCATTTTAAAATCTCTGAAGGGTCTGACCAATTCTTCTTTTCCATGTCTTTTCTGATAGACTCAAAAGCCATTGTTTTTTTGTTACCAACACCGTGGACTTTAGGCAATCCATCCATCCATCTTTCTCTTTCTTCTCATTTGAGATGTTTTTCTTGCCTGAAACTCAGAAAGAGACTGCACTTAAGAGTTAAGACCTTGACTTTTCATACATAAAACTATTCACTGGATCCATTAATTGCTTAGGCAACGAATGTTTTAAAATCGAAACCAAACACCTCTTTTTGACCAATTTTTGCAAAGCCATCACAATTTCCCTTTGCAACACATTTCTAGGGATAGATCCCTGAAACTTCCCTAACGCAAGTTTCCTCTTTTTTTATTTTCATTTGTGCTTTAGGTTAACCACTTAAATCTGCTAAGTTATAGTATAGAGGATTGATGACTTTGTGGGTCACCGTTACTTGTATAACAAGTGACATTGAAAAATACTCTGATTGACTGAACTCAGAATCCCATTGTAGGCCCCAAATCATTAAATCACAATAGGCTACAACTTTAGCAGTGTAGTACATCTAAGTTTGGTAGGTATCATTATGTGGCATCCAATATTATTATAGGAATAAAAATTTAGGTGCATATAATTTATTATTTACTGTGCAGCAGTCGGTAGAAACCCATTGAAACGGGTGTTTTCTACAGTGAAATTCACTGACTTTTTGTTGACTTTAAGTCGGTTCAACTATTACACGAGTGTATTTAAGAATTTTTCGTTGAGGTTACAAAGTGATTCTTTGGTAAAATGGGTTTATAAAGAATTAATTGATCAAGCTAATTGTACTTAGACATAGCAGAGGTAAATTTTTTTAAAATATATGTTTGACATGTTTATATTTTTTTTATAATTAGTTTAATCTTATACTTAGGGACAAAGATTCTAAAATGTTACCTTTGTACTATTGGCCTTTGCCTCTGGAATATTAACCTGCAGTATCTATACCTGCAAAGAATCATAGAATTTTTCCTATATTCATTTGTCTAGCTGTGAGACAGCTAGAATGATAGAGACTGT
Organism: Gleditsia sinensis; assembly: GCA_037074535.1. NCBI lineage: Eukaryota > Viridiplantae > Streptophyta > Magnoliopsida > Fabales > Fabaceae > Gleditsia > Gleditsia sinensis. Next base: position 17,950,100 of record CM073471.1, read on the forward strand.
GATGGTGTTTTATTGCAGAATCTCAAAAGAGAGAGCAGCTAGATTGGAAACGGAGGTTTGACATAATCGCAGGCATAGCAAGGGGGTTGCTTTACCTTCACGAAGACTCGCACAATTGCATCATCCATCGTGACATCAAGGCTAGCAACATCTTGCTTGATGAAAAATGGATCCCCAAGATTGCAGACTTTGGCATGGCTCGCCTCTTCCCTGAAGATCAAACCCATGTCAATACACGTGTGGCTGGCACCAAGTATGCTTTGACCACTTCAATATTTATTGCTTCTTGGACACTTCTTTTGGTTACAGTACCACGCCAACCTTTGAAAAATAAACATAAAGTTGAAGATTTAGTATTGACAATTTGAAGAAGTTATGTTTTTCTTAGTGAATTGCTATTTTGATTCTTAAAAGATGCACCTTTTTCTCAATTAAAATCGCAGTATTTTACTTTCACAATTCAGTCTTATTCTAAATTATGTAAACTCTTAATTGGAAGAAATAAATAAATTTGTTAAATATATGTTAATGAAGATAATATAAAGACACTTTTTAAGATAAAATAGTATTTGAAGAGTTGAAATGAGAAAATAAAACTTCAAGGGACTAAATTGAAAATGTTTGTATTAAGAATCAAAAGAACAATTCACTCTATTCTTTTTTTTTTTTTGGTTATTACAATTAGGGGTGTCGTCAAGCATCATCCAAAGACTAAATCTCTTTCTTATCAATAAAGACATACTTTCTATATTATTTTGATGCATTTAAAATTTTATTTTTAAAATGTTTCTTTGATAAATTGAAATCACATGATTTATTTATTAATTATTTAAAAACATTTTTTGTTTTAATAATGTTTTAATTATATATACATCTTATAGAACTGTGATACACACAGTGGCTATATGGCTCCAGAGTACGTGATGCATGGACATCTCTCAGTGAGAGCGGATGTATTCAGCTATGGCGTTTTGGTGCTGGAGCTGATAAGTGGGCAAAGAAACTCAACGTTTAGCCTTCAGGCGGAAGCAAGTAGTCTGCTTGATTGGGTAAGACTGTGTTATAATTATCTAATATTAATATATTATGGCTTCATCACGTGGGTTTAGGTATATATTTTTTCACCTTTTCTCTTGTTTGGTAACCTTTTCATTTGTTTAGGTAATTTGTAGTCATGGTGGGCCACTTCCCCAAGACATTTTTGCACTAACATTGAAAAGAAAAAAAGATTCCCTCAACCCCAACTTTGACTACATCTTGCCTAATACATAAATTGCATTTAGGACTTTGGTACCTTTAATCCTTAAAGAAAAGAAAATTTAAAAGAAAGGCCATCACATCATGTAGAAATCTCCAAGAAACTTTTTTTTTTTTTAAAAGAAGTGGTCTAAGAAATCTAATCATATAAATAATGTTATTTGCCTTTCTGGTTGTGGAAGATTTAGTGTCTGGTTTGGTGTTTGTTTGACTATGTTGTGAAAGAGGAAACAAAATTTTCTTTCTCTATTTTAAAAATAAATTATCAATTTATTTAATTTTAATTTTTGAATTTTTTTGAGTGTATAAGTTATTTTCTGAAAATATCCATATATAACTGGTTGCTAATTTCAAATTTTAAATTTTAAAAGATTAAAGTTAAATAGATCTATAAATTTAAAGATTAAATTGTAATATTTCTTAATTTGATCTAAAAAAGTAATAATATTGTTGAAAATGATCTTCCAAAATTTTGACTATATAATAATTGTTTTTTTACTACAGTGCTTCTAAAAGAATTATTTCAAAATAGTAAAATTTTTGCTTTTGTTCCACACAAAAATTAAACTATTTTGCTCATGTCGTAACACAGGTCTTAAAAGTATCCAAATGAAACATCCCTAAAATGTACCATGGTTTTGTTAATTATAGGCATACAAACTTTACAAGAAAGGGAGGAGTTTAGAAATTGTGGACCCTGCATTAGCAGATTCAGCAGTAACAGACCAAATAGCAATGTGCATACAAATAGGCCTGCTATGCACTCAAGGGGATCCGCAGCTCCGGCCGACCATGCGCCGGGTGGTGGTGATGCTGTCGAAGAAGCCGGGCCACATGGAAGAGCCAACAAGACCAGGAATGCCTGGTTCTAGATACCGAAGATCTCGCAGGCCCTCTGCTTTGTCTTCCACGGCTGGTACTTCTGGTGGTGGTATCGATTCTGATACACGTACTTCAGATTCAAGCATTAACTATACTACCACTGCCACGGGAGGAACAAGCTCCGCTGCTACAGATAATATAGACCAACGTGGAAAACGTCCCATGCAAGGTTAAGGCTTATTGTCTTTGGAGAAGGGAACTGGATCCAGTATAGTATTGTGCCGAATCTAATTAAAGGAAGAGATGGGGATATGATCATTTTGCTATTTTTTTTTGGAAAAAATAGATCGGAGTGATATCAATATATGTTAAATAGAATGTAAATTTTTAGAGGGTTAGCTTTGGATTGGAGCTCTTGATTATTTTTTTTCTTTTTGTTATTTTTTGGGTTAAAGCTCTTATTCTTTTTCATATAAATTCAAGAATGCTGAGAAATGAGTTGATTTCTGGGGATTAATTTTCCCCCTCTCCTTTTCTCATTGTCTGATACTTCAATCAAAATACATTCTTTTTCATAAAACAAAATGCAATTTTTTTAATATTAAAAAAATGTAAATCACCTACTATAATAAAACAAATTACAAATAATACTAATAATGTTAAGCTCAGTTTTTTTTTTCTTTGTATTGTTACCAGCAGGCCAGTAGGCTATTCTGTTCTGACATATACAAATTAAATTTATTATTAACAAAAATATTAAAGTTAAAACTCTTATTCTGATAAATAAATACTAACTTAAATTAATTTAGTTGAATTTTTGAAAGAAAAAGTATTTGATTCATTGGGCATAAATTAAATTTTACACAAACAAAATATTAAAAATCTGTCATGTATATTTATTTCAATTAAAAAATTTATTTTACTATTTAAATAGATATGTGACAAAATTTATAATATTCTGTTTGTGTAAAATTTGATCAATCAAATATTTATTTATTTTTAAAATATAAAAATCAAAAGATTTGATTTTAATTTTGATTGGAGATAAGATAGAATCAATTGATATTGTGTAAAATTTAGTCCACCGTCAATTAATTAAACATTTATTTATTTTTAAAATATAAAAATCAAAGAATTTGATTTTAAATTTGATTGGATATAAGATAAAATCAATTGATATTATATATATTATAAATATAAGATTTATTTTTATTAAATAATAAGTTTTTAATTAAATATTAAACATTTTATAATTTTTAACATTTATGAATAAAAAATTATTAATTAATTAATTTAAATATAATTAAATTTAAATTAAGAAAAAATAAAAATTAACTCAATCAAACTTAGCTGAACGAGTCTTAACCACAATTTCAGTGCTAATCATTGAAGCAATTGACTTATTCATATTTCTTATTTTAATTTAATTTGATTGAATCACTTCAAACAAATAAAATAAGATCCATATTAATAAACTGATTTGATTTGAAAAAGATCAAAGTAACCGACGTGAGCTGAACGCCTAATGTAAAGCGAAACACAACGGTGGCAATAAGGCAAACAAATTATTAAACAAAAAAAAAAAAAAAAGGCCTAAGTGCAGGTCATAACTCGCGTTGCTGTCAACTAAGGAAGACCCATCGTATTGATGTGATAGATGAGAACCTTGCAAATTGCAAAGCTAGTGGAAAATGATTATCCCAGCGTAGAAGGGTTTATATTTCATATAAACAATTTGGGGTTTGAGGAAAAATAATATTTATTTTTTGAATAAATTATTATTTTAATCTTTAAAAATTATCAGTCGTATTATTTAAATCTTTTAAAAATATTTATCATTATTTTGATATTAACTTTTTTTTAAAAAAATATTGTTACTAGCAAGCCTCTAGTTCATGAGAAAAACAAAAATATAAAAATTAAAATTCTTATTATGATGAATACAAATTGACTTAAATTGATTTAATTCAATTTTTGTAATATAAAAATTAAAGGATTTGGTTTTTATTTTAATACCTCTCTAATATATATATATATATATATATATATATATATATATAAAATATAATATAATATAATATTTTTATTTTTATTATAAATTTAATCAACTCTTAATTAAATATTTAATTTTTTTAATTCTTTCACTTCTAAAAATTTAAAAAAAAGTTATAAAGATAAGTTTAAACTAATTGAAATTAAATGAGAAAATTAAAAAAAATAAAAATCAACCAAGTCAAACTTATCTAAAGATCTTCGATAATTTAATTTAATTTAATTTGGTTGAATCACTCCAAACAAATAGAATAGGATCAATATTTTAATAAACTGATTTGATTTGATTTAAGTGCAAAATAATCGAAGTGAGCTGATATTGAAAAGAATATAGAGCGGGCGACTAAAATCCGTTCTAGGAAGCAAGCCAAACAGAGACGATGCTCGACGAACAAACTGGCTGACCTCCTCCACAGGAGTCAGAGGAAGTCCAAGCAGGGTGCACATGAGTACGAGGGAACTTCTTCTTTGCCCGTGAGTCACGAAGATATCATCATGGAGGATGTGAATGGGACAAAAGAGGAAACGCAGCGGCGCTAATACAGGGCAATGCTACTAGGGAGTATGATGAGGATGAATCTGAGGGAGAGGAGGGTGGTTGGAGGGAGGAGCCATGCATTATCACAGAGAAGTTCGATGGAAAATACGAGTGCCCTGAATTCAAGTTCGCGTCTTTTGTGGAGGAGAGAATTTACAAACCTTGGAGGCACGTTCTTACTGTGAAATAAATGGAAAAAAAGATTGGTTGCAAAGCTTTAGAGACAAGGCTCCTGAGTATGTGGTCACGGGATAGTATTTTAACTACTATAGATGTGGGGAACCATTTCTTTTTGGTGAAGTTTAGTAGTTCTGCTGAAACCATTGATAAAGTTGCAGTATGGGTCAGGTTCCTGAGTTACCAATAGAGCATTATGATAAGCAAGTTTTAACTACTATTGATAATCAAACTGGAAAAACTATTCGGGTTGATTTAACCACTTCGCTTCAGAGTAGAGAAAAGTATGCGCGATTATGTGTTGAAGTTGACCTGAAGAAGCGTTTGTTAGCAACGTTTAAGATTCAGGGACGGCCATATAGCATTGAATATGAAGGTTTGCTTTTCCTTTGTTTTAGTCGTGATCGTTAATTGAAGCTGATGATTTGGGGGAGCAAAATACAAACCAGATGAACGCAGGTGGAAGAAACGGGTCCAATGAAAAGATAAACCTGGGAGTTGAGCGTGGACCATGGATTGTTGTCCAGAAGAATAGGAGGACAGAGATGAGGAGAAAGAAACAAATCCCGAAGGAGGTGCCAACAAAAGAGGAGAATTTGCTCCAGATTCGTGATATTGGCGGATGAAGAGGAAATTATGGGATCTAATAATAATGATGAGGCAGTTGTTTGGAATTGCCATGGAGCAGGAGGTGAGAGTTTTACCCGTAGTGTTAAAATTTATTTGGAGAAGCATAAACCTGATTTGGTTTTCTTCTTAGAGACTCGTATTCAGGAGTATAGAGGCAAGAAAATTCTGAATGCCATGGGCTTTGACAGTGTTGAGTTACTGGAGGGGAATGGTTCCTCTAATTGTATTTGGGGTGAGTGGAACGGTCATAAAGTTCAGGTGCAAGTTATTTCTAAAGAAAACCAGCTTCTTCATATGGTTATTCACTACCATGGGAAGGAGCAGTGGTTCCTTACAGTTGTGTACGCCAACCTGTGGGAAGATTTAATTAAAGGTTGGGCTGTGGGAGAGTTTGCTTACTATATCTAGGATTTTGCATAACATCATGGACGCTAGTGAAAAGAAGGGGTCTATTTCAGGATCAGATAAACCGTTGTTGTCTTATGGATATAGGGTCTATTGGTAGTAAATTCACTCGGAAAGGACCGAAATTGCAGGGGTATGAGAGGTTGTTTGAAAGACTTGACAGAGCTCTTTGTAATACTAATTGGAGGCTTAGATTTCATGAAGCTACTGTGAAGGTTCTTACTAGAATCAATTATTCAGATCATTTTACTCGTACGGCTGATTGGGGGATATATTTGGGAGTGCCCTTACTCCATTATCCTGCAACAAAATGAACCTAGCAGTAAATCGTACATAAAGTTGCACAAAAGCTTGCAGGCTGGTTCTTTTGCTGAGAGAGTAACTCTGGCCAATTCAGTTTTAGGTGCTATCCCTATTTACCCAATACTTTCTACTCGGGTTCCCAGGAGTGTTTGCAGCGAAGTGGAAAGGCACCAGAGAAACTTTGTTTCCGGCCACAACGCTGAGACACGGAAAGTCCATTTGGTGAGCTGTGAAATTATGTGTAAAATAAAAATGTAGGGGCTTAAGCTTGATGCGATGAATGACGCACGTCTCCTTAAGTTAGCTTGGAAGTTGCATTCTGGTTACTATAGCCTGTGGACCCAGGTCCTTTGGGGGAAATATAGAAGGGACTTTAATGACACCTACTCCCCTGATACTTCAGGTGCAGACTCCGTACTTTGGAGAGAGCTTGGAAAGCTGTGGGTGCATATCGAGAACTTTCAATAATGGAGTTTAGGAGAGGGGAAGATTGCCCCTTTTTGGTTAGATCGATGGTTATATAACGTCACAGTTTTGAAGCAAAATAGTTTACAAGAGCAAAGCAACTGTGAAGAAACTGTGGTGGGGGCTGACTTTGTGAATTTGCAAGCAGAGTGAGATTGGCTCAAACTCAAAAGGTGCTTTCCTAAAGGTGTATATTTCCGTTTGAGAGCTGTTAAACCCACTATTATGGTGATGGCAAGGACGCTGTTTCTTGGAAGCATGAACGTCATGGGGCGTTTACTGTTAGAAGTGCTTATAAGCTTCTAACCAACACCACAATGGAGGAGGCCGATGCAACATGGAAGTTGATATGGTGGTGGCCAGGGCCAGAGCGTATCAAAAGCTTTCTCTGGCTTGCTAATCATGGTAGACTTCCCACCAATGGCTATAGAAGGCATTAGGATCCAGCTAGTGGTGATTGTCGTTGGCGTCCGCAAGCAGGGGAAGCCGTAATGCATGTCCTGCGCGATTGCCAACGGGCGAGGTTTATCTGGATGAAGTAACTGAAACCAGATTACCGTATGGGTTTCTTTTCATAAGAACAAAAAACGTGGTTTCAGGAGAATTTGCTGGATGACTTTGGAGAGGAGGGAGAGCATGCATTGGGCTTGTATATGGGTACTTCTTGCTGGTTACTATAGAAGTGGAGGAATGTAGCTATGCTCAATGAGGAGTCTGAACGAATTTATTATCCTCTTAGAAACATTGTGCATTTAGTGAAGGAGCTTGAAGGGGCTGGTGGCTTTGGTGTTAGTAGACTTACGAAAGGTACAAGGGAATTCGAGAATATATATAGCTTGGCAAAGCCATGATAAAACTCAACACTGATGGGTGCTCTAAAGGAAGAGTTGGAGAAGTTGGGTATGGTGGAATTTAGAGAGAAGAAGTTGGTAGGTGGATTAAGGGGTTTTCGAAGAGGGTGGGTCATTCTGATGCCATTGCTGCGGCGCTTTGGCGGAGTGTTTGAAGGGTTATCTCTTGCATGGAAGTTGGGTTTTAAGCATATTATATTGAATTGTGATTTTTGTAGGGTGGTGAAGCTTTTGCAAAAAGATCCTGCTGCTAAGGAGAATTAGTTGAAAAGGAGCTGGACCATTTGTGGCACTCATGTCTTCAGAGAGGCAATTATGTGCGCTTACAAATACAAATATATATATATATATATATATATATATATATATATATATATATATATATATATAAGGCGAAACACACGATGAGAGCAATACAACAAATAATTTAAAGTATTCTACTTTCTCATATAAAAAAAAAAATCTTTTTGTCAATCGCCCTTCATTATTGTCTAAGTTGATGCCATAACTCTCACATTGGAGTCAATTTAGAAAGACAGCCATGCAAATTTCAAAAAGTATAGCGTGACCGCTTCATATTGATGTGATAGATTAGAATTTTGCAGGTCGAAAATGATCTGCATCCATAAAAAAATCCATGAATCACTCTCATCGCTCCAATTGCAGGAAAAGAACGGAAAACTTCAAGTCAATATCAGTCAGAGGCTGCCCTAAATGAACTGGACCCAAATGTTTTGATCCAAAAATTGATGAATCAGTCTAGTCATCGGCCCAATTGCAGAAAAAGAATAAAAAGACTTCAAAATCAGTAAGGTCCCGTTTAGTTATTGAATTTAGAGTGATGGAATGAGAATTAGCATTCCCATTTCATCAAATATGGTGTTTTGTTGGTGGAATGCTGTCTCCATGGAATGCACATTACCTTGAATGATGGAATACACACTACCTTTAAAAATGGATAAAAAAGGAGAGAATGGAATAGAATAAGATAAAAAAAATTTAAAATATCCTTCTAAAATAAAAAAGTAAGATTAAAATAAAATAAATAAATAAAATAAATAATATTTAAATTATTTTTAATATATTTTAATATTTTTAATAAAAAATTTATATTAATAATAATTTTTATTTGTATTATTTTAAAATTAAAATAATATTATTTTAATAATTTTATTCTTTAAGGGTATTTTTGTCTTTTTATCAACTTTCCATTTTATTCCTGTATTATTTATGACATACCAAACATAGGAAAGTAATGAAGATTCCATTCCATTCCATGTCGTATCAAACGCAATTTTAATAACAACATTCTATTCCATTTTATTCCATTCTCAATTCTCATTCTCATTTCTTCCGTTGCCACTAACCAAACGAGTAAATGTCATGTTGGCCTAAACTAGTAAAAGTTGATCAATTTTTGTCATAAAGTGGTGTCATGATTTGAGGTTGAATTGGACCATGGAAACATTTTCTATAAGAATAGGGAGAGTCGAACGAGCACTTTAGAAGATGCTGTGACACTTATCATTTTGCCAGCGCATCACCATTATTATTCTTATAGTGTAAAGAATTTGTTTATATTGTACTAAAATAATTAAACATTTAATAACCAAACATTAATTCATAAAAAATTATAGAAATATAATAATATATTAATTTGATTATTAATTTATTAAAAAAAGTATTTGCTCATGATTTAATTTTAAATTATCATATAAAATCTACACTGAAATTATATCAATACTATACTTTAATTATAAATTATGAATTAATTTAATAATTTTTTTTATAATATATGTCTATTGTATTAGTATGTTTTAAAATTTATAAAATTAAGTATTGTATCATGGATAATAATTTTGTTTATGTCTAGTTAAATTATTCAAGATAGACTTTTATATATATATATATATATATATATATATATATATATATATATATATATATATATATATATATATATATATAAAATCACGATTAAACCAAAATTGTGAATTATTTTTAGTGTTTATGATATTTTATAATAATAATTTTAATTGTAGAATGTTTTCTTACTGGTGTAAGATCTAATACTATTTGAAATTGGAAGAAGAAAGAAGATAAGAGCTTTGCAATCTATTTATTTTAATATATGATATATTATTTTACATTTTAAAATTTTGATAATATAAGTTATATTTTTTTTTTTGGATAAAGACATAATGACTAGGAACATAGCAACATAAAGCCACGGAAGAAATAAAATAGAGAAACAAAATAACCTAATGAGAGATTATTCAAATTTAATTCTCAAGTACATCGATTTAAAAAAAAAATACTATGGCTAAAAAAATTAGGAATAATACACTTTAAAATATTAATTTATTAATTATAATATAAAAATTTAACTTGTACAATTAAAAAACTAAAAAAAATAATAATTAAGAGCGGCATCACATGACAACAAATTCATCTTTAACGTTGAATTGGACTGAATGTATTTGATTTTAATTTTTAGTCCATTTTCTTTTCTTAATTCTTACTGACTAAGTTGTAGTCCAAATCAAGAAATGTGGAAATCATACCTTGAAAGATGAATATCCTCATAAGAAATTCCCGACTTGGTGTCTTGGCCAAAGAAGAATATGTCCTATAAGTCGTTCAAAGACAAGGCTGAAATTTGAGATTCTGATTAAAAAGTCGAAGTCATAGCTATAGCCTGGCTAGTTTGAACAGTATAATTTTATTTTTTATTTTTTTATCTTTAAAATCATTTTTTAAAATTATTTTAATATTATATTTCGCCCTAGTTTCACTAATAGAAACTTTTGAGTTGACCATTAAGAAATCAAATTATTTAATTATACTGAATAATATGTGAATTAAAAAAATTAATACTTGAATTTAATTAAAATTTAAATTATTTAAAAATTTTAAATTATATTAAGTTGATAAACTTAAATTTAAAAAATATTTAAAAAAATTGCATCTAATTTTTTTTATATTAATTCAAAATTATTTTAAAAACTTATTTAGATAAACTCGTTAATCTAATTTAATCTATCTAACATATATATTTTTATTGGATTCAAATGAGTTTAGTGAATTATAGTATGCCTCAAGTGAAATTACACCGCCACATTGCCATTTTACACATTTGAAAGATAATATATATCTTCTTCTTTTTTTCTCTTTCTTTCTCTCTCTTTCTCCCCCTCTTCTTTGTCTCTTCCTCTTAGCACTAGTGGCAATATCACTCTCCATCCTTACCTTCTTTTTAGTACACTTATTCATCCTCACCACCACCAGCATTCACTGTAGGTGGTGGAGGAGGAATTGGCGACACTAGAGGGAGACAAAGTGATACAACTGAAATAATTATTTTCTTATTCATCATAGCCCAATGTGGGTTCTGCAATCATACAATCATACTCGTACACTTTTCGAGATACCCAGACTCATCCCCTCCCCCTCTTTATATCTCTCATGTCACAACTCTCAACTATCCAATAAATTCTCTGTCCATGTCAATCAACCGTTAAGCCCCTTCAAGTGAAACTGTGCGTACATAGTAAAACACAACGTTCCTTTTAACTTACTAACTAGCCATTGCAAGTTCTCCTAGATAACATGCTCTTGAACTCAGAGCCCTAATGCTTCGAGAAAAAAAGGAAACTGTTGTTTGAATTGGTGGTAGCTGACCCATAAAGCATCTTCTTTGTCTGTATGCACCTACTGGACTAGGAGCTTGGTAGTGGCTAATCCTCTATGATTTTTTAGTCGTCTCTCTAGTATTTTGACAGGGATGAGAGGCATATTACATCGGTCATCCAAGGGTGGCAGTGTCGAGGATGCGGCTTTTGTCCCATGACTTTTTTTGAGAAGGGAAACATGAAAGACATTATGTATCTTTGTTTTCGGAGGTAGCAGAAGTTTGTAGGCTATTGATCCCACTCTTTCGATTACATGAAAAGGCCCGTAGTATATGACTGCCAATTTATGGAAATGGCTATTGGGGATAGACCTTTGTCTATACAGCTGAAGTTTGAGGTATACCATGTCCCCTACCTAAAACTCCCTCTTTGTACGATGTTTGTCAGCTTGTGTTTTCATCCTATCACGAGCCTTGCGTAGGTTATGCTGTAATAGAGTAGAGATGGCTTCCCTTGATCTTTCCATTAAATCGTCAGTTTCCACCATTGACTGACTGGCAATATATGGATTGCAAATGGTGGGTTTATAACTATACAAAGTTTCAAAAGGAGTGATGCTGGTGGCTAAGTGATGGGCCGTGTTATAACAAAACTCTACTAAGGGAAGGATGTCTTACCATTGATGTGATCTCTCTTTAATTGTACACCGTAGGTAGCATTCAAGTTTTTGTTAACCACTTCAGTTTGGCCATCGGTCTGAGGGTGGTATGCTGTGGATTTGTGATAGGTGATGTTCTGTACCCAGAGTAACTCCTTTCAAAACTTGTTTAATAACAGGGAGTCTCTATCGAAAATGAGGACTGAGGGTTACCCATGTAGCTTGAGGACATTCGTTAACATTGCCTTGGCTACAGATAATGCCGTGATTGGAGGAGATAGAGGAATAAAATAGGCATACTTGGTGAGTTTGACGACCACCACCAGGAGTGATGTTTTCCTATTGGAGCTCGGTAGGCTTGTTATGAAATCCAGTGATATGGTGTGCCATGCTATTTTTGGAATGGGTAGAGGCTGTAATAATCTTGGGTATGCTAACGTCTCATGTTGGTTTTTTTTGACATATCTCACACTCTTTAATAAAATTTCTAGTGTGTTGTTATAAGCCCTTCCAATAGAAAATAGCTTTAATGCTCTTGTAAGTTTTGTCCACTCCCAAATGGCCACCCCAGGCAAAATTGTGGTAGAAACTTAAGATCTCTTTCTGGAGTTGTAAATCTGATCCCACCACTATTTTGCCTTTTCGTTTTAACACATATCTCTACCATATATACTTCTCTTGTACTTTTGGCTGTTGTTGTAACTTGGTGATCAAATTCTATAGCCTTTTCTCTGTTGCCTAAGATGCCTTCACTCTTTGTAGGAGATCATACCCGATGGTTGAGATGGTAAGAAGAGTGCGAGTCCCTGGTTTCCTCGATAGGGCATCTACACCTTCATTTTCTTTTCCCTTTTTGTATTATATATCAAAGTCAAGTCCCCAATTCTGCATATTGGTGGTAAGTTATTGGTTCAAGAAATGTTTAAAAGGCCTGCTGATATGTTCGTATTGTGAAATAATGCTCCAAAAGATATGCAGACCACTTCTTTATTGCAATTACTAGTGCAAAAAGCTCTCTTTCAGGGTGAGAGAGCTTGATATTTTGGATCCATAACTTTGTTGATGTAAGCTATTGAGCACTTTTACTCATCAATATAGTGCCTATACCCGTGCCAAAGGCATCGGTTTCAATCTCAAATGGTTGGTTAAAATTGGGATGGCCAAAAGAGGTGCTTCAGTCAGTAACTATTTTAGACATTCAAATGCTTCTTCTGTAGATGTGTTCCAACTGAAGGACGGCTGCTTTAGCAACTCGGTCAAAGGTTTGGCAATAACACCGTATCCTTTTATAAAATGTCTGTAATAACCCGATAGTCCCAATAATTCCCTTACTTCTTTGATAGAACCTGACCTTGGCCAAGAACATATAGCTTCTAATTTTTGAGGGTCAACTGATACCCTTCCTTTGATATGATATGTCTTAAATATTTGACTCGGGATATACCAAAGGAGCATTTGCTTTGCTTGGTGTACAAAGTATTAGATTTGAGGACATATAAGACAATTGCTAGATGTTGCAAGTGTTGATGCTAACTGGGGCTATAAACCAGAATGTCATCGAAGAAGATCAATACAAATTTTGGCAAGAATGGTTAGAAGGTGTGATTCATGAGTGCCTGAAACGTGGCTGGAGTGTTTGACAACCCAAATGGCATAACCAGCCATTTGTAATGATTGTTATGGGTTTTGAAAAAGGTCTTATGGACATTCGCTTCAAACATCCAGAATTGATGATAATTGTCCCTCAAATCCAACTTGTTAAAGTAATAGGAGCCAGGTAACTCATCAAGTAGCTCCTCAATTAGGGGAATAAGAAACTTATCTTTGATTGTGATAGCATTAAGCTTCTTATAGTCGATGCAGAAACACTAGGTATTATCTTTTTTCTTCACCAATACAATAAGAGACGCATATGGGCTGGTGCTCTGTTGAATAACCCCTGATCTTAACATTTCTTCTACTATACTTTCTATCACTTCCTTCTAGACTTATGGGTAACGATAGGGTTTGTGGTTGATGGGCTGGTTGTCTTCCATTATTGGTATCTTGTGATCATAAAATCATTTAAGAGGTAGAGACATTGGCTCTTAGAACACCGTCTCATTTTTTTGGAGTAAGGCTTCCAACTCTCTCTGCTTCTCATACGTATTCTAGTCATATTGGCTATTCCTTTCATTCATTCATGGTACTTTTTCTTTGTTGTCCCCGTCTTTTGATAGCTAAACGATGAAGGCTTCCATATTAACTGATATTTTGCAGGCCTTTCCTTCTTCCAAAACATGTATTTAGGGCTGATTTTCTTGCAGGAGAACATCTTGGCCTTGGTAGTGGAAGACCATTGTAAGGTTGGCACAGTCCCATTTGACGACGCCTAAGGACTTGAGCCAGTGCATTCCCAATATAACTTCCTGACCATATGTGGGTAATATTAAAAAAAATCTACTATGAACTTATGATTTACCATCTCCCATTGTAACGCCTCACATTTGAATTTCACCGAGAGAGCTTCTTCGTTGGGTACCCTGACTTTGAATTCCTTCGCTTGTGAAGTTTTGAGTCCCAACTTCTTGATCCACTTCTCACTGGTGAAGTTGTGAGTGTTGCTTGTATCGATAAGAAAGGGTAATTGTTGTTTCTTTATTCTTTCAAATAGCTGCATTGTGGCTTCTCCGGATACCCCTTGTAAGGCATTCAAGGAGATCTGTATATCCTCATGTGTAGGTTTGCTAGCCTTTATCTGGGGTTCCTCTCCCACTTCTTCTGTTAATGGGTTTTCCTCCTCATGTTCTAGTCATGTTGCATTCAATCTTCCTCAAGCTTTGCAAAAATTCTATGCTCGGGATCATATCTTTCCCTGCAAAATCTACAAAGACCTTTAGCCATCCTATTGGCTACTTCAAATTGAGTTACTTCTCGAAGCCCTCTGGTCTGTAGGGTATTGGATTTCTGTTTGTGTTTGTTGTGTTTTGATTTGAACTCATGGAGTAAGAGTTCTTCAGGTTATTTTGTGGGAAGGTTTAGGGCTGGTGTGGTTTATGTGGCATGAAGAGATGTTGGTTGAAAGATTACTTGGTTTATAGGTTCTTGTAGCAAATTGGGAACTCCAGCTGTTATATGGATGAATCTTGCTGTTGGATACATGATATGGTTGTGTACTGAGCTTTAACAACATATCTTCTTGAATTCGAGCCAACACCATTGCCTCATTGATCGTTCTTGGTCTTTGCAATTTGAGAGCCTTTTCTAACGGGCTCTTTAGCCCTCCAAGAAAGTAACTCAGGTTTGTCTGTTCATCCACTGATAACTTAGACAATTGATTCATCAAAGACTTCCATGTATTCACTCAAGTTGTTTCCTGCTTTAGATTAACTAGCTCTACCATAGGATCGACTCAGTTGCTATCATCAAATCTTGATCCAACCACATCCATAAAGATTCTCCAATTAAGATACCGTGTGTTAACTGATCTCATGAAATGCTTATGCCACGAAAACACCTTATCCTCCATCGCCATTAGCAAAAGTTTAAGTTTGTTATCCTTGGCCACTTTCTCCAACATTAAATATTGCTCGTATTTATCTCGCTAGAGCCTACATCTTGCTCCATCAAAGCTTAGGAACAGTACTTTCGGCTAATCTTGGGGTGTTCCGTAGCCTGACTCTGCTCTTTCTTCTCGAAGATTTTCTTCCACACGTGATTGCTTCTAGTTCAGGATCTCTCCCACCGACGACAACAACTTTTGCATGTTCTTTTTAAGTTCTTGAATATCTTTATTCTTCATATCTCTGAATTTTGCTCCCAGATCATCAACCTTGCCTTCCACATTCTCCAGCCTCTTTTCTAACTCCACAGTTTTCTGCTGTACTTCCTTAACAATCATATTTTTGCTTATGTTGCCAATCTCACCTGCTCTGATACCATTGAAACAATTATTCTCTTATTCACCATAGCTCAATGTGGGTTCTGCAATCATACAATCATACTCATACACTTTTCAAAATATCCAGACTCATCTCTTCCCCCTCTTTTATCTCTCATGCCACGACTTTCAACTAACCAACAGATTCCCTATCCACATCCATCAACTGTTAAATTCCTTTAAGTGAAACGGTGCGTACATAGTAAAACATAGCATTTCTTTTGACTTACTAACTAGCCATTGCACAAAGGAAATTAACTTTAGCAAACCGATAAACAATAAATCTTATATTTCCTCCATTCAATTAAATTCGATTTCAATAATGGTACTTTAATTGCAATTAATATTATATTTACAAAAAAATTCTAATCAAGTGTTCGGCTTCTAATTCCATCACCCAATTCAACTAATATTGAAAGAAAATTGAATGGTGGTGGGTGGGTGAGATACGAACCACTACCAAATGAGATTTTAGCCCTTCGAAATTTCCAATAAATGACAAAACATTTTTGTTTTGTTCCATAGACACTCGGAAGAGTAAAACATCTTTAGATGGGGGGTGAAAATATTTTTTATATTTTAAAAAAATGTGTTGAATTTGTGTTTTTACTTTATTTTTATTTTTATTATTTTTTATTTATATAAATAATAAATTTAGAATAATTAAAAAAATTTATTTTTAATAATAATTTGTTGTCAAATTAATTGACATGTGAATATCATTACCATATGTTACTAAAAAAAATTATCTATTAAATATGAAGACCAAATATAATTAAACATTTAAAACGAAAAAAAGTTAAAAGAGAGTATTAAAAAATTTAATATAATAAATAATTGTACCAAAATAATTATAAATATCTAAAATTAAATTCGTTCAACTCATAAATTAAAATAAATTAACTTATCAAGTATTTATCTACAAAAAAATTAAAAAAATAAACATGTTTAGCACAAAATAATTTTTTTTATAACTTTTTGCATTATTTTGTTAATATATGGATCCAATATTTTATTTATAATAGTTTTGATGAAAAAATTTATATTTATTTAGTTTAATATTATATTTATTTACTAAAAAAATAAAAATAAAAATAAAAAGAAGAAGGCTACAATGAGCAAGTATGAGGACTTGTTTTAAAGCCCATTTTTAAATTGCCTGGCCCGTGATGGCTGATTCGGGTTGAAGTGTTTAACGGTGCTAATATAAAAAATGTAATTTAAAATTGAAATGAAATCCAAAATTAAAAATAGTTTTTTTTTAATTTTAATTTTAATTTGACTTATTTTTCAAAATTTTAAAAATTAAGAATTAATATAATTCTGTATTTTCAAAATATTTTGTTCAATTTTTTATATCTTTCAATTAAATTTAATTTAAAATTAAAACCAAAATTTTAAATATTCTACTATATTCTTTTGATTTTTTTTAAAAGGAGAATATTTACTAGATATATTTGATATAGTTAAGTTTTTTAAAATTGAAACAAATAAATAAAAATTTTATAATATTTTATTTATGTAAATTTTAGTATGCTGTGATAAATTAAATTCTTATTTATAAAATAATACATTTTTTAATTTTTTTAAATTTAATCATTTAAAAAATTATCATGGGTTAAAAAATGCATTTATATTTATCTTATTAATATATATTTAATAAAAAATTTATTTACTAACTAAACTAAGTTTGTCTAAATCATATGTTTAATAAATGAATGAGAATATTTTAAAAATAAAATAATTTGTAAAAAATAAAATTTTAACATAACAAATGTTTACTCTTTAATTTTTATTGGATTCAGGCGTAGTGCGAGTGACTGACGACTTCGCCCCCTCACTCTCACTGTAGCACAGGGCAGTTCACAAGGCAGTTTCTTCCTAGATCCAATTCCCAAGACAAACAAAAATGGCTACGGCCACTCCAACGGCAAGCTCCTCCCTCTCTTCCATTTTCAGAAAGCCCCAATTTTCCCCCCCTTCCAAATTCACAACCCTCAGATCATTATCATCATCATCCTTCCCTGTCCAATCTCCAAAACCCATCACCATCTCCACCTCCTCCTCAAGATCCAACACTTTCTCCATTTCCAAGTCCTTGGCGGAGGACACTACCGCTGCCATCTCCTCCACCTTGACCGTTACGTCTCCCAAAAACCTCAAATCCCGCCTCCAAAATGGTGAAGTGCTCTACGGCTTCTTTCTCCTTACCTTCTCACCCACCATTGCCGAGATCGCTGGTCTCGCCGGCTACGACTTCGTGGTAGTCGATATGGAACACGGCCATGGCGGTGTCTCGGACGCGCTGCCCTGCTTGCACGCCCTGGCTGCCGCCGGAACTGCTGCGATTCTCCGGGTACCTGAAACTTGCCCCACCTGGGCTAAGAAGGCTCTCGATCTAGGGCCGCAGGGGATCATGTTCCCCATGATTGAGAGCCGGAAAGCCGCCAAGAAAGCGGTGTCGTATTGTCAGTTCCCGCCCGCAGGAATTCGCGGGTCGGCCCACCCGATTGTGAGGGCATCTGGGTATGGAATTGATGAGGGGTATTTGAATAGTTACATGGATGAATTGTTGATCATGTGTCAAATTGAATCAGAGGAAGGGGTGAGGAAGGCTGATGAGATTGCAGCTGTTGATGGGGTTGATTGCATTCAGATGGGACCGCTGGATCTTAGTGCCAGTATGGGATACTTGTGGGACCCCGGGAACAAGAAAGTGAAGGAAATGATGAGGGTAGCTGAGAAGGCAGTTCTGGATAGCAAGGCCAACAATGGCGGTGGTGCTGGGGCTTACCTAGCTGGGTTTGCTTTGCCCCACGATGGGCCTCAGGATCTGCTGTCACGTGGATATCGCATGGTGTCTGGTGCTACGGACGTGGGATTATTTAGAAGTGCTGTAGTGGAGGATGTGGAGAGATTTAAGATGAGCTTGATGGAGGAGAGCTCTGATACTGAGAAGGAAGATGGTAAAGATGGTGATGAGAAGTACTGGAGCGAATGAGGGAGGCCTTTGTATGTTTGTTTATGGATGTTATCTTTTTCTTCTTGTTAGATTACCTCAGCTTTGTAAATGCGGGAATTTAATGGTTTTGGATAATTTACTCCACGCTTCTCAATTTTCTTGACATGCCCATTGTAACTAACATGCTTTTATCTTCCATCCAAAAATTACACGTTGAGGGCTATGAACAGTGATGAAGTTGACGAAACCATTGTCTTTTGTCATAAATTGATTACAATGGGGCATAGCTTTTTACTGTAATGGGTTGTAAAGCTTGCAGTCTTTGGTGTTTCACCTTCCATTTTAATACGGGCGATGGGCAAGAAATAGTTTTGCTCTCCTTGAATATATGTTGTGCATTGCTTGCTTGCTTGCTTGTCTGTTCTTCTCCTACAGCTTATCTTGATCCGGATGTCAGATGCACCAGTTGCCATTTATATGCCTCATAATTTAATTGGCTTTTGGCACTGCTAGAACATTAGACTAGTGCTATTCCGGGCATGTTAGTTTTGACCAAAGGGAAGCTATGCAATTATTGGATTTATATTGCATGAGTGGAATCTCATATTGA
Organism: Gleditsia sinensis; assembly: GCA_037074535.1. Lineage (NCBI taxonomy): Eukaryota > Viridiplantae > Streptophyta > Magnoliopsida > Fabales > Fabaceae > Gleditsia > Gleditsia sinensis. Next base: position 17,969,381 of record CM073471.1, read on the forward strand.
TTTTAGATGCCGGAATAGAGATACCAATCTGCTAGATTTGTTTGGACAGATTTGTTCATGTGCAACGCTATAGACAGTTACAGCTGTTTGATTTAGAAATCATATATTCGTAAAGATTCTGAACTTGGGTACATTTTTTTTTTCGCATCCAACTTTTCCATCAAACTGTTGAATATCCTTTTTGTCTTGATTGAATAATGGGACAACTTATTGCTGGGACTCTATAATGATTTGATGTTGGAAAGGGCTGATATTTGGTCTTAGGAATTTGGGCACTGCAGTTGGATAACGGTCATGCACCAATGCCATATTATCTGCCAATGAATGTATGTTTTGAGTTTAGACCCATAAATGTCGTGATCAGTCTTTCAAGGAAATAGTTGCTCTATGCCTGGTGAGTTTTCAAACAAGGAAAGAGACATCAGCGTGGAAGTAATTGCATCACTGCTACAAACATGATAAACCTCCTGAACCTTGTCTGAAGAAGTTTTTTGCTGACTTATCACCTCTCTAAATCAGATAAAAGCCCCGGTGATCTGCTGATGGGGCACTTTTCATGGTTTCTCCGATCCTGGTACTCTTGCTTGACTAGACAACATCTTGCAGCTTACTGATGCAGCTCAACTTGCTCAGAAGAAAATGCATTCGATATCGCAGGTAAAAGGTAATTTCAAAACCCATAAGATGTCTCATAATGCGATATGGTAATTGATTGCTGGGCAAATTTTTAGATCTTTTCCTGATGCGACTAAAAATACTGATTTTCTAGTTCTTAACTGTGGTTTCCTCCTCCATATGGAAACATGACCTTACAGCTTATTCCAGTTCGGTTGTTTGATTGGCATACTTTTTGTTGATATTAATTCTAATCAATCTCAAATTTAATAAAAAAAGTAAAAAGAATTAGAGATTTATATTCGTTTAAGTTTATAATTGTAATGATCAAGATTTCAAATGGTAAAGATTTATGTGATCAGTGCTCTTTCAAATGATTTCAAGTAAAACTGAAAAAATCTCTTCTTTTTTGTGATCTTGACATTTTTTAAACATTAATTAACATCGATATTATTGTTGGTTGAACTGTTATAAATTTTCTTTACTATAACAATGTGTCTTTGTTGTTTCTCATGACAAGATGCCATTGTGTGGTGTGGGGGGAAAAATCTATACAAATAATTGATCTTCCACGGGATGACTTAATATCACAAGTAGGTGGTAAGGTGTAATGACACACCGAATGGACTCATCTTTAAAAAGTTGGTATACCAAAATCAATCATGGATAGATATGATAGTGTATTAATATATTTTTCAGTGTGATTCCCTTATGACATATATGTTTGTCTAATTAATTTGGTTTATTAAGTTTTTAAGGAATCTATCTAAGAATTTCTTAGTCAGTGAATAGTTGGCCAATCCAGAGTAGGCCAGTGATGCTAGGCACCATGGTGCCCCATTCTTTATTAGAGAAAGGACATAAATTTCAAAGGCAGAATAAATCCTATAGACTAACCATAAGGATGCCAAACTCCTTGGCATCTAGCTGAGAAGGCTAAGGTTCTCCAATATGAAGATCATTTTGACTGATGATGATTAGCAGTTTTCATTTTCTGGAGCATGGTTCTATAATAGACTTCTATAGATAAGTTAATCTAGTAAGAATAAAAGAAAATAAGAGAATTAAGTAAAAATTATCTCAGAGAATGTTGTAATACTTATTCCAAAAGTAGAATAATAATTTCAATTGTTTACTTCGGTTTAATAGAGCACAAGTCCAAAATTCAAATTATCAATTGGCATAAGAAGCGGTTCTTTGGAGTACAAATTCCTTCGTTTTATGACCATTGTAAGTCACTTTTCCAGAGAACTTATCACAAAGTCATACTCAGTAAGAGATCCAAAAATGAAAATAGAGCACAAATACAAACAATTAAACTATGTTTCTACTTTCTTAACTTTTAGAAGGCGTTTGGTAAATGATAAAATTTTTTGTTTGCAAAAATCATATTTTTTGAGAAACATAATTGATGAGAATTATAATTCTTAAAAATATATAAAATGTGTTTGATTGAATTTTAAGATTACTAAAATTTTTCTATTCTTTTGTTTGATTATATTTAATTTTCTGTAAATTTTTGTACATTTTTCAAATTTTTTTTATTTTTATGAGAGAGAAAGTAAAAGTGAAGAGAGAGAATGAAAGAGAGGATGAAGAGAAAGTGAGAGAGTGAAGAGAGAAAGGATGAGAGAGAGTGAGGGTGGAGAGAGAGAGAGAATAAAATTTTTTTTGTTATTATTACAATTATGCCATTAATGAAGGGTATAATTGTCTTTTAACATCATAAGAGGATTCTCATTCTCATAGGAAACTAAGGGGGTGTTTGGTTACTCAATTTTCTGTTTTCATTTTCAATGAAAACAGAAAATAGAGTAAAAAACTTGTTTGGTTAGAATTTTTGAAAATCATTTCTTGAAAATAGAGCTCAAAATATCTGAAAAACTGAAAACATCTTTTTTACGTTTCCAGCTTTTCCTTTTGAACTTGAAAACGTAAAATGAAAACACGGTGGCATTTTTGAAATTTTGATAAAAATTCAGTGAAAACACGGTGGCAGTTTCGTAATATTAACAAAGTCTGACTTTTGTATTTTTATATGATTTTCTGAATGCTTTTGAGTTTGTTTGTCTGTTCTCCTTTCATTTCATTTCCCTTCGTCTAGGTTAAGCAAAACAGCAGCTTGCAGCAGGTATTTTACATCTTATTTTTTTTTTAGCAAATATATTTTCCATTTTGGGTATCTTGTTTGTATTTTGTTTCAACATTGTTTGCTGTTTTTTGTCTATATATTTGGCAAATAAATATTTTATGAATTACATTGACAGTTTTTTTTTTAATATAGTTTTAGCACTCTAGTTTTAAAATATAGTTAATCACAATGACAAAAATTGTTAATAGTTGTAAAGACTTTCTTAATCATGGAGAACCAAGAAACTATCTCAAAATTCTATAGCATGTGAAATCAAAAAAAAAATCAAAGAAAAAATTAAAGAGAAAAATGTGAAAAAATTGAAAGATGAACTCTCTTTTTTTTTTCTCACTATTACTCTGAAAACTCAACTATAAAAACCTACAAACAATCAGCTTTATAGATCGGCTGTAGAGTAGAGCAAGAAACAGAAGAAGATGCAGCTTTTTCCTTTTCAAACAACAGTGACTTGAGGATAAAATGAGCATAAAAGTGGAAATGAATGGACTTTATTAGTATGGAGTTTAAAATAATAAAAAAGTGAGCATAAAAGTGGATTACAAAAGAGGACCCGTGAAATCAAAATGAAAAGTAGAATTAACCATTAGGTGGACATAAAATAGAAAAGATTCTCCTTTGGTAGCTACTTCTATACGTAGCCAAAAAAAAATTAGATATGTTTTAAATTGTGAGAAAATGGGACACAATATTTTGATGAGGTCTCAACTCATGTCTTTTTTTAATGTCAAATATTATTAGTCTGCATGTATGACTTTTTTCATATATATATATATATATATATATATATATATATATATATATATATATATATATATATATTTTCATGAGTATTTTAGTATATTATATATACAATTGACAAATATTGTTGTTACTAGCATAAGATGGGAGGAAAAAGTGAAAAGGGAGAAATTCAAATGGGATGGTCAATCCAAAATACAAAATTATTTATTGACATAATTTATGATCGAGTGAAGAAGAAACAGATGCAGACATCAACCTTTAAGCAAGCAATTTGGGAAGAGATAAATACTGAATTTGCAATGATTGTGGAACAAAATTATGGTGTGGATAGATTAAAAGGAAAATTTAATCGTCTACGCACTCAATATCGTGAGTTTTCAACATTATTAGCTCGCACAGGAGTTACATGGGATTCAACATCTAATAAAGTTAATGCACCAGAAGACGTGTGGCAAGATTTGTATACGGTATGCATATGCAAATAAATTTGATTACCATTGTTATACTTTATATTATTATTTAAAGCATGCCATATATATACATGATGCTAAATGGATTTATTAATTAATTTATTGCAGAAGGGAAGATACTATAAGCAATTTAAGAAGTATGGATTTGAATATGACTATAACATCTTAGGTGAAATATTCAATACTAGCACAGCTACAGGTAAATTAAGTCACGCTTCCACACAAGAGCCACCAACCTCAGATGAGGAGCGAGTATTAGAAGAGGATTTTCTTTCAAACGGTGTACATGTTGGTTCACAGTTTATTGATCTTGAGGGTGAAAATTCAAAGGAAGGTGATAAGAGAAAACAAACAATTGAATCTATTGACCGTCATTGTAAAGACAAAAAAAAGTCAAGGCAAGATAAATTAGAAGCTTGCTTGGAACAATGGAGTGAAACAATGAGTATAAGGACAGAGGCATCTAAAGCAAGGATTGAAGCATCCAAGGCTAAGGCAGAAAAATATAAATTACAATATGATCAAGCCACTAGTCCATTATCTGACCCTTATTCTATAGATGCATGTATGGAGCTGTTAGATTCTATAGAAGATGTTTCAAGTAAAATGTATAACGGTGCATTGGAAAAATTTAAGGATGAAGATTGGAGGCGCATGTTTGTTAAGATGCCAGCATTTAGACGAAAGGATTGGTTGTCATCTTTTGAGTAGTGTGCATTAGTTGTTTATTTGAATTTGATATGCTAGACATTTACTTGGGACATATATTAAATTTTAACTGTTACTTTCATTTAATTACTAGTTTTTTTTGTATATGTTAATATATGTTTAAATATGTGTGTGTTATATCATTCATAGTTTTTATATTTTTTAACAGGTCAATATGTCAATGAATATATTCATAGATAATTCAAGCACTGAGAGTAGTACAGAATCAAGTGATCTGGATGAAGAATTTGGTGATTTAATAATTGTTCAACTCATAATGGAATATCAAAAATCGTTTGTTGATAAAATACCATGTAGGACATCTATATTGACGGGACGAATGTATACACTTGAGTTCTTGGCTGGGCATGAAACTAGATGCTATGAAAGTTTTCGAATGAAAAAGGATGTCTTTCTACAATTTTGTCATTCTTTAAAAGATATGGCAAATTTGAATGATGGTAAAAAAGTTTCTGTAGAGGAAGGAGTAGCAATGTTCTTAATCATAGTTTGTCATAATGTGCGGCATAGAATTGTTGCTGAACGCTTTCAACATTCTATTTACACGGTTAGCAAGTGGTTTAAAAGAGTACTAAGAGCTGTATGCGTATTGGGCACACGGATCATTCGACCTAGGCACCAAGGGAATGTTCCTGACTACATTTTGAACAATCAAAAATATTTTCCCTATTTTCAGGTAAAATTTTATTCATTTTTTTTCATTTTGTCTAATTATTATAGGAATTATTATATTTGATGTGATATTATTTTATCATAGAATTGCATTGGTGCCCTTGATGGCACACATGTGGCTGCTTGGGCTCCTACAGCAAAACAAACTGCTTTTCGAGGAAGAAAAGTATTGATAACGCAAAATGTGATGGCAGTATGTGATTTTGATATGTTGTTCACATTTGTTTATACGGGATGGGAAGGAACAGCAAATGATTCACGAGTATTTTTAGATGCATTAAAAAGAGAAAATAACTTTCCAATTCCTCAAGGAGGTATATTTTGAGATTTGATAATAAAATTTTATTTTTTTATTTTTTACTTCTGTTTAAATTACTTATTGAAATTTTTATTTTTTATTTAATATTACAGATCACTTTTATCTTGTTGACTCTGGTTATCCCAACATGTCTGGGTATCTTGCTCCATATCGTGGTCAAAGATATCATCTACGAGATTATCGCGGGCAAGGACGACCAAGAGGCAAGCATGAGCTATTCAATTATAGACACTCTTCATTGAGAAATGTCATTGAAAGGTGTTTTGGAGTATTAAAAGCAAGATTTCCTATTTTGAAGTTGATGCCAAATTATCCAGTTAGAAGGCAAAGACAAATTCCTATAGCTTGTTGCACAATACATAATTTCATTAAGATGCAAAATAGTAGAGATAGACTTTTTGAAGATTATTCTAGAGAAGACATGATAGTACAAGGAGAGCAAGGTTTAGGAGTGGATCAACAAGGTTTCAACTTTGATGCTACTCAAACACAGATGGCTGACATTAGAGAAACCATTGCTACTCAAATGTGGGACAACTATAATAGAGTCTATTAGTTGTAACTTATAAAAAAGAGTTGGATCTTATGTTATGTTTAATTTACTTTAATCCTTATTATTTTGAATTTAATTAAATATATTTGAAACATATTGATAAAAAATATCAAATTCAACATAAAATGCATTGTTTGATATAACAAATGAAAACAAATAACCAAACATGTTTTCATAATTTTCAGTTTTTTGAAAATTCAAAACCAAACATGTTTTCATTATTTTTATTTTTGAAAATACATTTTCACTTTGTAAACCAAACATATTTTCTACTTTCTGAAAATTTGAAAATGAAAACTGTTTTTAAAAAATGAAAACTGAAAATGAAAACTGAAAATATTTTCTTAAACCAAACAGCCCCTAAGATTCCCACCTCTCTTCATGGGAATGTTTTTGTAAAAAATTTACTAAAAAATGATTTTTGAGAATTCTAATTTCTCATGAACAAATTTTTAAAAGTTTGTACCAAACATGGAAATTATAATTTTTCATATTGAAATTCTCAAGAAACAAAAAAAAATCTGTTTGTCAAACGCCCCTTTAGTTTTGAATCTCAACTTTCCAGTCAAAATCAATAGGAGCATGGTCCTCCCAGAACTTGGACGGCCCAAAAACAATGTCATTTTGAAGAGGGGAAAATTAGAATCTTGAATTTGGAAGAATATTTTGACAAAAAATGGAATAATAATTTTTCAAAATAGAAAAAAGGAAGAATTGCAACAGAGGTATCAAACATCATGAATTTTAGCCTACTAGCTCTTGTTGGCCTTGGCTGGAAAGCTGGATTGAAAACTGCTTATGACAGTCAAAGTGATCTTCATATTGGAGAAATGACGGTTAGAGAAACAACCTTCTTAGCTGGATGCCAAGGATTGGGCCTTGTCATGGTTAGTCTAAAAATTATTTATTTTTCCTGATAGTTTCGTCATTCTCACAGGCATCATGCTTCTTGCTTGCAAAACTAACTTGCCTCATGCTTCTTGCCTGCAATGTAAACTATTGTGTAATTCAGATATCTCATTGCAATAAGCAATTTTTACAGATCAATATCTGTATTATGGATAGGTTATTATGAAAATCATGACTCACTTGTTTCTCACTAATTTCTTATCATTGTATCCAACAACTCTATAATGGTGAGACCTGTTGGAATAATTACTATAAGTGAAGGGGTCTCTGAACTATTTTGGTACACAGAAAATCAGTGTGCACCATCACAGAGACCAAAGATAGCTTAGAAGAGTTCCTTCAATTTGAGAAAGAAAATAATGGCGGGAGGTTGGTGCAACATTTTTTTATTCCGTGTTTCTTTGATCTATACATGTTATTTTGAGTTTAGAATCATATTTAGATCATTTAAAATATATAACAGTTGGTATCAGAGCTTCTTTTAGCCTCTGCCTTGCTTTTACATATATGGATATTGTTCATTATTTTGCTGAAATTTTATCGGCCTTTTAAATGCTAACTGAGACCATAAATCATTTAGAAATTATTTTTTTATTTATTTATACATGTTGTTTTGAGTTTAGAATCATATTTAGATCATTTTAAATATATAACTGTTGGTATCAGAGTTTCTTTTAGTCTCTGCCTTGCTTTTGCATATATGGATATTGTTCATTATTTTGCTGAAATTTTATCGGCGTTTTAGATGCTAACTGAGACCATAAATCATTTAAAAATTATTTTCTGATCATTTTGGTATATTATACGTAATTTTTGGTGGTCAAAATTGAGAGAAAAAATCGAGTTTTATCGTGAGTCAAAACTGGGTCGCGACTGGGTTTTTCTAACCTGCTAGAGGTTGAAGATGAACACGCCCACTGGGTGGTGTTGCATGAGTTTTGACCGCTAAACCAGTGAATTACTTTAGTAATATATGTGCTTCTTTTATTATTTAAAGACTTGCATGAAAATATAAGAAAACTACATCAGGAGGGCTAGAACCCGCGCCCTTGCAGGGGTGTTATGCAATCTGGCTACTAGTCCAGTAGCCTATCTTTAGTCATATACGTGCAGATTTTATTTTTAAAGCATAAAGTATTATGTAGGTATTTGAAAAATATCATCAGTGGGATTTGAACATGGGTGTGGGCATATATTTTGACCGCTGATCCATGGCTGCTTTTTGATTTAAGTTTGGACCATTTTAATATTTAAAGTCTATTTTTAAATGCACATAAAAATTTTGCACACAGCAAGAATTGAACCCATGACCTTCAGGTGAGTAAACATACATTCTGTCACTAGGTCGTGGGTGTCTGTTGGTTTAAGGTTGGTAGGAAAATATTTTTAAGAGTTCTTAATACTTAAAATAATTTTTCCTCAATATTTTATTGTCATGATTAATAATTTTTGAATTATTTTTAGTTTTATGTACATATATTATTATGTTGTTTTATATGTGTAATTTAGATTAAATACTCTTATGATGTATAAATAAATTTTATGTTTTATTTTTATACTATTAAGAATGAGTATATTTTGTGCATAATATTATAATTTAATTATGCAATTTTTTATTTATTTATAAGATAATTATTTATATGCTCTAATATATCATTAAGTTTTGATAATATTAGAATGTATGTAATTTAGGATAATTCCCATAAACTTAATAATATGTTTAATGATATTTATAATCTTAATTAATTAAGGATTAATTACAGCATCTTTAATTAATTAAAAATATATATTAATTTTTATTTAGGATCACATAAGGAATTAGACATAATATTGTGATTAATTATATTTAATATAATAGATTTTATCCCACAGAAATTTTTATTATATTTATATAATTAATTAGAATAAAATGTTCAATTATTTTCATAATTTACCCACACGAGTTATGAATTGGTATATAATTTGATAATTTTATCATAAAGATATTTGGATAGAAAAATTAAATTATTTTCATAAAGTATCCATAAGATATGAAATTAAGTATATAATTTGATAATTACATCATAAAATGCAAATGAATCTACTTGAATTAAAAATTTAGCCCACAGACAATTCTTATGTCACTAGATTTATCTATGAGTTATTATTTGGTACACCGGCGGTGGACAATTTTTTGTCCACAAGCGGTGTTCAGATTATGACACGTGGCAAAAATAATTTTAAAAACCATTATTCTTGCCACGTGTCACGATCTGGACACCGCTGGTGGACAAAAAATTGTCCACTGCCGATGGACAAAAAATTGTCCATTGCCGGTGGACCAAATATTTACATGTTTATATTGGTAATACATGTAACTAGATTAATAAACCTTAAAAAATTTGATATAAACTTCTAGATTTTACACAGTTACTCAGTCTGTTAGTTTTTCTGATATCCGCTGTGATATTCGTGAATTTAAAGGAGATAATTATAAGATGTGGAAAGGAAGAATTCTTCTCCATCTATGGTGGATGGACATAGACTATACTAAAAGGAAAGACGAACCACTTGCAATATCTGACAATAGCACTTCGGCGGAAATCGCACTATATGAGCGATAGGAGCGATCCAATCGGCTCAGTGTGATGTTCATGAAAACAAAAATCATCGTTAGTATACGTGGTTCTGTTGATCAGCGTGAGAAAGTTCCAGATTTACTAAAAGCTGTTGATGAACAATTCGTCACTTCTGAGAAGGCTTTAACATGCATCCTAATCATGAAATTCTCTTCTATTCGACTCACCAGTATAAGAGGTGTGTGCGAGTACATAATGTAAATCCATGACATTTCAGCTCAACTTAAGAAACTCGAGGTTGATATGTCAGAGTCCTTCTTGGTGCACTACATTCTGAACACCCTTTCGCAAGAGTATGGCCCTTTCAAGATTTCTTATAACACACATAAAGACAAATGGTCAATTAATGAATAGATGACCATGTGTGTTCAAGAAAAAAAAAGGCTAGTGATGGAGATGGGTGAGAGTGCATTACTGACAATAAATCGTGGGAAGAACAAACCTAATAAGTTTTAAGTTAATCAGAAGAGGAAAGGTAAAATACCACCTCAAGCTGATATTAAAAAAGAAGCGAAATGTTTTTTCTGTAAAAAGAAGAAACACATGGAAAATGAATGTACCGAATTCCAAAAATGGCTTGAGAAGAAAGGTAAATCAATCTCGTTTGTCTGTTATAAATCTAATATGACTAATGTTAATATTAACACTTGGTGGATTGACTCTAGATCAACAATCCATATTGCAAACTCCTTGCAGCGTATGCAAAATTTAAGGAAACCAGTGGGAAGTAAGCAAAGCATCTTATCAGGCAACAAGATGGAAGCAATAGGAACTTGCACTTTAACTTTAAGTAGTGGCTATGATTTGAAGTTAGAAAAGACCTTTTATGTACCAAGTTTTTCACGAAACTTAATTTCTGTTTTCAGATTTGTTCCATTTGGATATTCCTTTAACTTTAAAGACACATCAATCAGTTTACTATATAATTTTGATTATGTTAGGAATAATATTTTGTTTGATGGTCTTTATTGTCTTAATTTACAGAATGATGTTACTTATTGTTCAATGCAAGTTCAAACTGGTTCTAAACGATGTAATATTAATGAAGATTCCTCTATGTTATGGCACCGGAGATTAGGACACATCCCCATACAGAGAATTATGAGGTTAGTAAAAGATGAGGTACTTAATACTCTAGATTTTACTGACTTTGAGACTTGTGTGGACTGCATTAAGGGAAAACAGACCAACATGTCTAAGAAATGTGTTAATAGGAGTTTGAACATATTAGAAATCATTCATACTAATATATGCTATCCAGATATAGATGCGCATGATCAGAAGTATTTTATCACATTTATAGATGATTACTCACGATATATGTATATCTATTTGCTTCATAATAAAAACGAAGCATTGGATGCCTTCAAAGTCTTTAAAGCTGAAGTTGAGAACCAATGCGGAAAGCAAATAAAGATAGTAAGATCAGATAGAGATGGAGAATATTATGGTAGATACACGGAGAATGGACAAGCACCTGATCTCTTTGTTAAGTTTTTTCAAGAGCATGAGATTGTTGCCCAATATACTATGCCTGGTTTTCCAGACCTGAATGGTATTGCGGAAAGAAGAAACCGAATATTATTGGACATGGTGCGGAGTATGCTTAAAACCTCCAATCTTCCTAAATCCTTGTGGACTGAAGCACTAAAGACGGCTGTATATATATTAAACCTTGTTCTAACTAAGGCTGTCCAAAAGACACCTTTTGAATTATGGAAAGGTTGGAAACTGAGTTTGCGACATATGCGCGTTTGAGGATGTCCGTCTAAGGTAAGAATATATAATTCACAAGAGAAAAAATTGGACCCGAGGACCATTAGTGGGTATTTCATTAGATATGCTGAAAGGTCCAAAGGTTATAGATTTTATTGTCCATCTCACATTACTAGGATAGTGGAATCAAGAAACACCAAGTTTCTTGAGAATGACTTGATCACTGAGAGTGAATAGTTTAAGAACTTAGTTTCTGCACATGATCATATAAAGTATTAACCTTCCACTTCAAGTGACAGATTGATTATTGTTCATAATACCCCTCAAGTACAAACAGGTACTAAACAACTAGTCTTTGAGTTTCCACAAATTAGTCAATTAGATCAAGATGTTCGGGAATTACCTGTAGTTCCTGAACTAGTTGAACCATAGGCTCTTCAAGGAGATGGGGTTACAACATTAAGAAGATCTACTAGAGAAAAAAGATCAGTTATTCCTAGTGATTTTATAGTGTATCTACAAGAGTTTGACTATAATATAAAAGCTGAAAATGATCCTGAAACATTTTCACAAGCCATGAGTTGCAAATAGTCAAATTTGTGGTATGATGCCATGAAGGAAGAAATAAATTCTATGAAGAATAACGGAGTTTGGGAACTTGTAGAGTTGCCTCATGAAGCGAAAGCTATTGGCTGTAAATGGGTCTTTAAGACCAAGAAGGATTCATTAGGCAACATTGAAAGGTACAAAGCAAGACTCATTGCTGAGAGATGTACTCAAAAAGAAGGAATCGATTACACGGAGACTTTTTCTCCTGTATCTAAAAAAGATTCTCTTCACATTATTTTGACATTAGTTGTTTATTTTGACCTTGAGTTGCAACAAATGGATGTGAAAATAACATTTCTTAATGGTGATCTAGAGGAGGAGATTTATATGAAACAACCTGAAGGTTTCTCCTCTAATATTGGTGAACATTTAGTGTGCAAGTTAAAGAAATCTATATATGGATTGAAGCAGGCCTTCCGTCAATGGTACTTAAAATTTCATGATGTTAATTTTTCATTTGATTTTGTAGAAAACGTCATGGATCAATGTATATACCAAAAGATCAGTGGGAGTAAAATATGTTTCCTTGTACTGTATGTGGATGATATACTATTTGCAACAAATGATAAGGGATTGCTATATGAGGTAAAACAATTTCTCTCTAAAAATTTTGACATGAAAGATATAGGTGAGACATCTTATGTCATTGACATTAAGATCCATAGAGATAGAACTCGATATATCTTGAGTCTATCACAAGAAGCCTATATTAATAAGGTCTTAGAGAGGTTTCGAATGAAAGATTGTTCACTAAGTATAGCACCAATTGTGAAGGGTGATTGATGAGTGAGTTTTATACTCATAAATTAAATATTTTCATTTTATCTTTTTGCCATAATTAAGCATAAATCTCCCTTACTTATCTTTAGTTTGTATATTTCTTACAGATGGAGAGAAGAGTAGAAAATGGACTTAATTAGAAGAATCAGAGTTAAATTGTGGTTCTTTGGGAATGATGTCTATAAATCAAGCAGATAAAACAAATTCATTAAGGATGGCTGAGTAAGAAGCATTATCATATTGACTCTTGAGACGAATCCTAATGGAGATATGCACAAATTTATTCTTGATTTATGATCACATTTCCAAAAAGAACTAAAACATAAAGATTCATGGCAAAGCACTCAATGTTGAGAATATGTTTGCTGTTTGTAGTTTAGCCCAACCTTGTTGTAGTACTTGGCCCATATCTCCGAAAATACATATCCAATATGTATACAATTTGGTAGGTGTGTAGCTGACACAATTGGGTACAACTTTCATGTTCAAGGGGTCAGAAAATTCGGACATTAAAATGGTCAAAAGTGGGATAGAAGAGAATCAGACTACTGTTGTAGTCCAGCCCGACTTTGCTATAGTATTTTGACCATAAGTCACACATTACGTATCCAATTTGTCTTGACGGAAAACTAATGAAATTTTCTACAACTTTCGTGTTGATGAAGTCAACAAATTCGACGGATTTCAAGACGATATTCAAGGATCAATTTCGGTGTACATGATGGAATTCAAATTGTCAACTTTGTACAAGTTCCTCCCTAACAATTTTGACAATTATCACACCTACCACACCTAATTGTATCTATAAATAGAGGGCTTGAGGGGTGAGTGAGGGAGTTTTTGGAGAGAGTTTGGGAAAGTTTTGTTGGAATTCTACGTACTTGTAATGTTATTCTCTCTTTAGACATTTTGTATTTTTCATTTTCTTCCGTAATATTATCATGTTCTTTCATCTATCATTTTACTTTATCGCTTTAATTATGGAGAACTAATCTCCTAATACTGAGGTGAAAGGTTGAAACTCTTGGTATGAGAATAATAATTTATCTAACTCTTAATCTTAATGTTTATCTTTGATATTGTATTTACCTTCTTATTTCTTAATGGCTGGTTTTATCTTACCGCCGATTTCTTGTTATTTTATTGGCTGGTTTTATCATACCGCCTATCTTTTATTATTTTTATGATTGGCTTCGCCACCTATCTCTTGTTATGTTTCTTCTTCTTACCTCTTTTCATTCTAATTTTATAAACTTGGAATCTTGATACATTATAGACAATTTTTGGCACAATGAATGCTTGAATCAATCTTGATTTATTGTAAACAATATAATGATTGGCACAATGTACGCTCGACTTTAAGTACAAGTTATCTTTTGCATCTTTATATTTTTAATCTTGCGAAGTGTGAATCTTGATATATTGTAGACAACATGACAATTGGCACAATATATACTTGAATCCATTTTACAAGAATATTTTAATTATTAGTGAGGAGGTAAATATAATTCATGTATAAACAAAATTGAATTTAAATTAACATATCATCTGATTAGAACTTCATTCGTGTAAGGATTCTAATTGAGTAACAAAAGAGTTAAATTTATCTTTATTCTATATATCAAGAGTGGATCCCCTAACCTTAGCATGTTTCTTTACTTTGAATACATCTTCATTTAATTTTAGTATATTAGTTCTTTGTGAAATTTGTTCAATATTCTTCTCACAAAACAAGACATCGAGAACTAGGTTAGAAGTATTTATTTCAGATCTATATTAGAATTTTCTCTCAATTAGCAATCTCTGTGGGATCGACCTTGAATACCACTAAATCTATACTCCAATAGATTCGTGCACTTGCGAATTTTAATTAAAACAAGTTTTTGGTGCCGTTGCCGGGAATTGCGACGGAAAAGCTATTTGGATCCAAGTAAGTACTTTTCTTCCACTAGTTATAGTTAAAACATTTGTTTATTCTATGTATAGAAATTTTTTCTTTAGAATTGTTTCTTAAAAATTGGTGTAGTAATTTAGGTGTATAAAATTGGTGGATTCTGCCAAAAAAGCTAAAAGTACCTAAGGAATATGGGTTTTAAGTGAAACCATTGTGATTCCTCCATATTTTTCTGGGAAGTCTACCGATTAAATACTATCAATTATTACTAACACTTTGAAAAAAAAGGAGTTTGTATAATTTTGTGATTTTTTTTGTGGTATTTGCATTTTGTTGCCGTTGTGTAGTTAGATTCTTTTTCATAATTAGGAAGCAATTTTTTTTAGTTTATGCATGCTTGGAAATGTGATAAAGATAAACGATTGGTTAGGAAAAGTTTAGGGTCAACCATTGAGTGTACAATAGAGACATTAGATTTTGTTGGATCACCATTAAAAATGGAAGAACAAGTTGTGCATAATAAAACTCTTATGGAGTACTTCTCACCTGTCATAGCTAATACTCCATCTTACATAGTTTTACCACAAACTACTGCAACTCATTTTGAACTCAAACCGGCCATACTCCAACTTTTACCATCATTTTATGGTATGGAAAGAGAAGATCCATATATGCACATTAAACAGTTTCTTGAAATCTACTCGACTTTTCACTTACAGAATTTCAATGATGAATCAATCAGACTTAGAATGTTTCCATTTTCATTAAAAGATAAAGTTAAAGCCTGGTTGAACTCCCTTCCTACAGGAACTATAACTAGTTGGAACCAATTAGTAAATAAGTTTCTGGCAAAATTTTTCCCTATGTCTAAAACTGATGCCCTTCGGAGAGGAATTTTTTATTTTTGTCAAAAAGAGGGTGAACAATTTTTTGTATGTTGGGAAAGATTTAATGATCTTCTTCTGAAATGTCTTCATCATGGTTTTGAAACTTGGAGATTAGTGAAATATTTCTATGATGGTTTAACTTCATCAAACCGTCAAATGATCCAAAGCATGCATGGTGGGAGATTTTTACAATTGAATGAGGGGGAAGCTTGGGAATCCTTAGGATCTTTATCTAAAAATTCTCAACATTGGATTTGCATAGATCTCAGGGATAAGAAGTCTCAAACACAAAAAAAAGGAGGATTTTATGAAGTGAGTGATGACACAGATGTGAGAATTGCCTTAACTAGCCTGACTAGAAAGGTAGAAGTTTTAACTTTAAGCCACACTTTAAACCCTTCTACCAATACTAGGATAGAGGTATGTGCCTTATGTTATAGTACATCTCACATTGCACAATCTTGTCCATTCATACCAGCTTACCAAGAGGCATTCTCTGAGCAAGCTAATTCTCTTCAATCTTATGGGAAGTCATCAGACAGCCCATTTGCACCCACATATAATTCAAATTGGAGGAATTATCCAAATTTTTTATGGAGGCAAAATCAACCTGCAATGAATCAAAGTGGGCAACAATTTGCCCCTTCCAATTCATACCCTCAAGTTCCTCAACATGCTCCTCCTTTCGGGGTACCTCAACAAAGAAAACCTTTTTTGGAAGATACTCTACAGCCATTCATGCAATCAACTCAACAAGTTTTACAATCTCACACTCAATCTATTTCAAAGATTGAAACACAATTGGGTCAATTAGCCAGTGCTGTAGGAGAGAGAGAAAAAGAAAAATTCCCTAGTCAACCTAATCCTAATCCTAAGGGTCAATATGAAGTAGGATCATCAACAAATCCTAAAGAAGAAGTAAAGTCTATGACAACCCTTAGATCTGAAAAGGTCATTGATAATCATGTTCACATGTCAGAAAATGAAGAACACAGTCAACATGAATCTCAAACTAATGACTCAAGTGAAAAGAAAAGTGAACAGATTTCTTGTGCCCCCAAAACTCCTTTCCCACAAAGACTTACATCAGTCAAGAAAAGTACTCAGTATAGTGAATTTTAGAGGTGTTTAAGCAAGTAAACATTAACATCTCTTTTTTGGACGCTATCAAACAAGTACCTGCTTACTCAAAATTTTTGAAAGATCTTTGTACGGTAAAAAAGAAAGCTAATGTTCCAAAAAAAGCATTTTTGACTGAACAAGTGAGTTCTATAATTCAGCAAAAAGCTTCTGTCAAGTACAAAGATCCAGGCTGTCTTACAATTTCTTGTATTATAGGTGACCATGTAATTAACCGAGCCTTACTTGATCTAGGAGCAAGTGTGAATCTGCTGCCTTACTCTGTGTATGAAAAACTTGGGTTAGGAAAGCTGAAACCTACATCAGTGACCCTTTAGTTAGCTGATAGGTCCACAAAAATTCCTTAAGGTGTCATAGAAGATGTGTTCATTAAGGTTGATAAATTCTACTTTCCAGTAGATTTTATTATTCTTGACACTGAATCTGTTGAGAATATAGAGACACAAATTCCAGTCATTTTGGGTAGACCATTTCTGGCAACATTCAATGCAATTATTAATTGTCAAAATGGAATTTTGAATTTATTTTTTGGAAATATGACTGTGGAACTAAATATTTTTAATGTCTCTCATCAACCTGTGGATATGGATGATGTATGTGAGGTCAACATGATTGATGACTCATTTGTAAGTTCTTTTGATGATGACCCTTTAAAAAAATGTTTGGCTCTGAGGTCAACATTCAAAATATTATTCACCATCTTTTTGAAAAAAATCAGAAATTTCTTTCCGAAGGGCATCAGTTTTAGACATAGGGAAATTTTTTGTTAGAAACTTATTTACTAATTGGTTCCAACTAGTTATAGTTCTTGTAGGAAGGGAGTTCAACCAGGCTTTAACTTTATCTTTTAATGAAAATGGAAACATTTTAAGCCTGATTGATTCATCATTGAAATTCTGTAAGCGAAAAGTCGAGCAGATTTCAAGAAACTCTTTAATGTGTATGTATGGATCTTCTCTTTTCATACCATAAAATGATGGTAAAAGTTGGAGTATGGCCGGTTTGAGTTCAAAATGAGTTGCAGTAGTTTGTGGTAAGACTATGCAAGATGGAGTATTAGCTATGACAGATGAGAAGTATTCCATAAGAGTTTTATTATGCACAACTTGTTCTTCTATTTTTAATGGTGATCCAGCAAAATCTAATGTCTCTATTGTACACTCAATGGTTGACCCTAAACTTTTCCTAACCAATCGCTTATCTTTATCACATTTCCTAGCACGCATAAACTAAAAAAAATTGCTTCCTAATTATGAAAAAGAATTTAACTACACAACGGCAACAAAATGCAAATACCACAAAAAAAATCACAAAATTATACAAACTCTTTTTTTTCAGTGTTAGTAATAATGGGTAGTATTTAATCGGTAGACTTCCCAGAAAAATATGGAGGAATCACAATGGTTTCACTTAAAACCCATATTCCTTAGGTACTTTTAGCCTTGTTGGCAGAATCCACCAATTTTATACACCCAAATTACTACACCAATTTTTAAGAAACAATTTTAAAGAAAAAATTTCTATACACAGAATAAACAAATGTTTTAACTATAACTAGTGGAAGAAAAGTACTTACCTGGATCCAAATAGCTTTTCCATCGCAATTCCCGGCAACCGCACCAAAAACTTGTTTTAATTCAAACTCGCAAGTGCACAAATCTATTGGAATATAGATTTAGTGGTATGCAAGGTCGATCCCATAGAGATTGCTAATTGAGAGAAAATTCTAATATAGATCCGAAATAAATACTTCTAACCTAATTCCCGATGTCTTGTTTTGTGAGAGGAATATTGAACAAATTTCACAAAGAACTAATATACTGAAATTAAATGAAGATGTATTCAAAGTAAAGAAGCATGTTAAGGTTATGGGATCTACTCTTGTTATATCGAATAAAAATAAATTTAACTCTTTTGTTACTCAATTAGAATCTTTACACGAATGAAATTCTAATCGGATGATATGTTAATTTAAGCTCAACTTTGTTTATACATGAATTATATTTACCTGCTCACTAATAATTAAAACATTCTTATAAAATGGATTCAAGTATATATTGTGCCAATTGTCATGTTGTCTACAATATATCAAGATTCACACTTCGCAAGATTTAAAATACAAAAATGCAAAAGATAACTTGTACTTAAAGTCGAGCGTACATTGTGCCAATCATTATATTTTTTACAATAAATCAAGATTGATTCAAGTATTCATTGTGCCAAAGATTGTCTACAATGTATCAAGATTCCAAGTTTATAATATTAGAATGAAAAGAGGTAAGAAGAAGAAACATAACAAGAGATAGGTGGCGAAACCAATCATAAAAATAATAAGAGATAGGCTGTATGATAAAACCAGCCAATAAAATAACAAGAAATCGACGGTAAGATAAAACCAGCCATTAAGAAATAATCATGAGAAAAGAAATAAGAAGGTAAATACAATTTCAAAGATAAACATTAAGATTAAGAGTTAGATAAATTATTATTCTCATATCAAGAGTTTCACCCTTTCACCTTAGCATTAGGAGATTAGTTCTCCATAATTAAAGGGAGAAAGTAAAATGATAGATGAAAGAACATGATAATATTACGGAAGAAAATGCAAAATGTCTAAAGAGAGAATAACATTACAAGTACATAGAATTCCAACAAAACTTTCCGAAGCTCTCTCCAAAAGCTCCCTCACTCACCCCTCAAGCCCTCTATTTATAGATACAATTAGGTGTGGTAGGTGTGATAATTGTCAAAATTGTTAGGTATGAAGTTGTACAAAGTTGACAATTTGGATTCCATCATGTGCACCGAAATTGATCCTTGAATATCATCTTGAAATCCACCGAATTTTCTGACTTCATCAACACGAAAGTTGTAGAAAATTTTATTAGCTTTCTGTCAAGACAAATTGGATACGTAATGTATGACTTATGGTCAAAATATTAGAGCAAAGTCGGGCTGGACTGCAGCAGTAGTCTGATTCTCTTCTAGCCCACTTTTGGCTCTTTTAATGTCCGAATTTTCTGACCCCTTGAACATGAAAGTTGTACCCAATTGTGTCAGCTACATACCTACCAAATTGCATACATATTGGATATGTATTTTCGGAGATATGGGCCAAGTACTACAGCAAGGTTGAGCTGGACTACAAACAGCAAACATATTCTCAACATTGGGTGCTTTGTCGTGAATCTTTATGTTTTAGTTCTTTTGGAAATGTGATCATAAATTAAGAATAAATTTGTGCATATCTCCATTAGGATGCGTCTCAAGAGTCAATATGATAATGTTCCTTACTCAGCCATCCTTAATGAATTTTTTTTATCTGCTTGATTTATAAACATCATTCCCAAAGAACCACAATTTAACTCTGATTCCTCCAATTAAGTCCATTTTCTACTCTTCTCTCCATCTATAAGAAATACACAAACTAAAGACAAGTAAGAGAGATTTATGCTTAATTATGGCAAAAAGATAAGATGAAAATATTTAATTTATGAGTATAAAACTCACTCATCAGTGATAAGTTTCATTTGAACCAATGTCTGCAAAATGATTTGGAAAGAGAACAGATGCGTAACATTTCTTATGCCTCTGCTGTCGGGAGCCTTATGTATGCTCAGATTTGCACAAGAGCTGACATTGCTTTCGTAGTTGGAATGTTAGGCAGATATCAGAGTAATCCAGGAATAGACTATTGGAAAGCTATCAAGAAGGTGATGCGGTACCTTAAGAGTACTAAAAATTACATGTTGACATACAAACGGACTGAAAATCTTGAAGTAATTTGCTACTTAGATGCGGATTTCGCAGGATGCATTGATTCACCAAAATCAACATCAGGATACATCTTTATGTTTGCTGGCGGAGCCGTATATTGGAGAAGTGCAAAACAGACATTAACTGCTACTTCTACCATGGAGGCTGAATTCGTATTTTGTTTTGGGGTAACTTCGCACGATGTATGGCTTAAAGGCTTTATTACTGGTCTTAGAATTGTGGATTCAATTTCTAGGCCATTGAGAATATATTGTGACAACTCAGCTACAGGTTTTCTAGTTAAGAATAACAAAAGTGAAAGTCGAAGTAAACACATTGACATTATTTGTGGAAACTCAAGGATTGGTTGTTCAGTACCTGTTTATACTTGAGGGGTATTTTGAACAATAATCAATCTGTCACTTGAAGTGGAAGGTTGATACTTTATATGATCATATGCAGAAACTAAGTTCTTAAACTGATCACTCCCACTGATCAAGTCATTCTCAAGAAACTTGGCATTTCTTGATTCTACTATCTTAGTAATGTGAGATGGACAATAAAATCTGTAACTTTTGGACCTTCAAGCATATTCAATGAAATACCCACTAATGATCTTCAGGTCCAAATTCTTCCTCATCTTTTACTAACATCTTAATTCTCTGTATAAAGAATCTTCAGTGCCATAACATAGAAGAATCATCGTTAATATTACATCGTTTAGAACCAATTTGAACTTACATTGAACAATAAGTAGCATCACTTTGTAAATTAAGACGATAAAGACCATCAAACAAAATACCATTCCCAACACAATCAGAATTATATAATAAACTGAATGATGTGTCTTTAAAGTTAAAGGAATATCCAAATGGCACAAGTTTGGAAACAGAAATTAAGTTTCGTGAGAAATTTGGTACATAAAAGGTCATTTCTAACTTTAAAACATAGCTACTACTTAAAGTTAAAGTGCAAGTTCATATTACTTCCACATTTGAGCCCATCTTGTTGCCTGATAAGATACTTTGTTCACTTCCTACAGGTTTTCTTAGATTTTGCATATCCTGCAAGGAGTTTGCAATATGGATTGTTGATCCAGAGTCAATCCACCAGGTGTTAATATTAACATTAGTCATATTAGACTCAGAACAAATGAGATTGATTTACCTTTCTTCTCAAACTATTTTTGGAATTTGGTGCATTCTTTTTTCATGTGTCCCTTCTTTTACAGAAAAAACACTTCGCTTCCTTTTTAATATTAGTTGAGGTGGTATTTTACCTTTCCTCTTCTGATTAGTTTGAGACTTATTATGTTTGTTCTTTCCACGATTTGTTGTCAGTAATGCACTCTCACCCATCTCCATCACTAGCCTTTCTTCTTCTTGAATACACATGGTTATTAATTTATTAATTGACCATTTATTTTTATATGTGTTATAAGAAATATTGAAAGGCCTGTACTATTGCGGAAGGGTGTTCAGAATGTAATGCACCAAGAAGGACTCCGACATATCAACCTCGAGTTTCTTAAGTTGAGCTGAAATGTCACGCATTTGCATTATGTGCTCGCGCACACCTCTTATACTGGTGAGTCGAATAGAAGAGAATTTCATGATTAGGGTGCTCGCTAAGACCTTCTCAAAAGTGACGAATTGTTCATCAACAGCTTTTAGCAAATATCGGACTTTCTCATACTGATCAACAGAACCACGTATATTGGCGGTGATTTTTGTCTTGATGAACATCACACTAAGCCGATTGGATCGCTCCCATCACTCATATAGTGTGATTTCTACCAAAGTGCTTTTGTTAGATATTACAGGTGGTTCGTCTTTCCTTATAGCATAGTCTGTGTCTATCCACCCTAGACGGAGAAGAATTTTTTCTTTCCACATCTTATAGTTATCTCCTTTAAGTTCAGGAATATCACAGCGGATATCAAAGAAACTAGCAGATTGAGTAATTGTATAAAATTCAAAAGTTTATGTCAAAATTTTTGAGGTTTATTAATTTAGTTACATGTATTACCAATGTAAACATGTATATATGAATCTAATGACATAAAAATTGCCTGTGGGTTAAATTTTTAATTCAAGTAAATTCATTTGTATTTCATGATGAAATTATCAAATTATGTACTTAATTTCATATTTTATGGATGCTTTATGAAAATAATTTGATTTTTCTATCCAATTATTTTTATGATAAAACTATCAAATTATATACTAATTCATAATTCTTGTAGATAAATTATGAAAATAATTTGACATTTTATCTTAATTAATTATATAAATATAATAAAAATTCTTATGAGATAAAATCTATTATATTAAATATAATTAATCACAATATTATGTCTAATTCTTTATGTGATTCTAAACAAAAATTAATATATAATTTTAATTAATTAAAGATGCTGTGGCTAATTTCTAATTAATTAAAATTATAAGAATCACTAGATATATTATTAAGTTTATGGGAATCATTCTAAATTACATACATTTTAATATTATCAAAACTTAATGATATATTAAAGCATATAAATAATTATCTCATAAATAAACAAAAATTGCATAATTAAATTATAATATTATGCACAAAATATACTCATTCTTAATAGCATAAAAATAAAACATAAAATTTATTTATGCATTATAAGAGTATTT
The DNA here is from genome assembly GCA_037074535.1 of Gleditsia sinensis. NCBI lineage: Eukaryota > Viridiplantae > Streptophyta > Magnoliopsida > Fabales > Fabaceae > Gleditsia > Gleditsia sinensis. The sequence goes on from CM073471.1 coordinate 17,992,607, forward strand.
AATCTAAATTGTACATATAAAACAACAGAATAATATATGTACATAAAACTAAAAATATTTCAAAAATTATTAATCATGGCAATCAAATATTGAAGAAAAATTATTTTGGGTATTAAGAACTCTTAACAATATTTTTTTGCCAACTTTAAACCAACAGACACTCATGGCCAAGTGGCAGAATGTATGTTTACTCACCAAAAGGTCATGGGTTCAATTCTTGCTGTGTGCAAAATTTTTATGTACATTTAAAAATAGACTTTAAATATTAGAATGGTCCAAACTTAAGCCAAAAAGCAGCCATGGATCAGCGGTCAAAATATATGCGCACACTCATGTGACCATGGGTTCAAATTCCACTGATGGCATTTTTCAAATGCCTACATAATACTTTATGTTTTAAAAATAAAATTTGCATATATATGACTAAAGATAGGATACTGGACTAGTGGCCAAATTGCATAACACCCCTGCAGGTGTGCGGGTTCTAGTCCTCCTGATACAGTTTTATTATATATTTTCATGTAAGTCTTTAAATAATAAAAGAAGCACATATATTACTAAAGTGATTCATTGGTTTAGCGGTCAAAACTTATGCAGCGCCACCCAGTGGGCGTGGGTTCTAGCCTTAACGTTGCAGGCGCTGGAATTTTTTTGTTTTGAGAAACACTGTTCATCTTCAACCTCCAGCGGGTCAAAAAAACCCAGTTGCGACCTGGTTTTGACCCGCGATAAACTCGACTTTTTCTCCCAATTTTGACCACAAAAAATTACGTATAATATACCGAAATGATCAGAAAATAATTTTTAAATGATTTATGGTCTCAGTTAACATCCAAAACGTCGATAAAATTTCAGTAAAATGATGAACAATATCCATATATACAAAAGTAAGGCAGAGGCTAAAAGAAACTCTGATACCAACTGTTATATATCTAAAATGATCTAAACATGCTTCTAAACTCAAAGCAACATGTATAAATCAAGGAAACGCAGAATAAAAAATATTACACCAATCTCCTGTCATTGTTTTCTTTCTCAAGTTGAAGGATCTCTTTCAACTATCTTTGTTCTCTGTGATGGTGCACACTGATTTTCTGTGTACCAAAATAGCTTAGGGACTCCTTCACTTATAGTATTTATTCCAACTCTAAAATGATCTAAACATGCTTCTAAATTCAAAACAACATGTATAAATCAAAGAAACTCGGAATAAAAAATGTTACACCAACCTCCCACCACTGCTTTCTTTATCAAGTTGAAGAAACTCTTCCAAGCTATCTTTGGTCTCTGTGATGGTGCACACTGATTTTCTGTGTACCAAAATAACTCAGGGACCCTTTTACTTATAATAATTATTCCAACAACTCTCACCATTATAGAGTTGTTGGATACAATGATAAGGAATTAATGGAAGACAAGTGGGTCATGATTTTCATAATAACCTATTCATAATACAGATATTGATCTGTAAAGGTTGCTTATTGCAATGAGATATCTGGACCACACAATAGTTTACATTCTCCCACTTGGTCCGAATATCCTTAAATTTTTGAAAAAAGGAAAATACACGAATCATGGCGGTTGGTCCTCTACATTCAAATATTACCTTCCATGTATTACAATGTATTTGTTTTCAACAACTTTAATGAATAAGCCTTATGTTTATTTTGAGTCTTTTTAATGTTGACTTTTCTCTAAACATAAATGTATACAAAAAATGAGAGAATCAATTTCAACTGAATAAATGATTTATTACAATGATATATATAATTTAAACATCAAATACTTAATATGGAATGTAATCCCATTTTTATTACATGATCTCTAAAACTTGTAGGTGGCATGCCTTTTGTCAGAGGATCAGTTATCATCAATTCAGTCTTAATGTGTTCAATGGAAACTTTATTTTTCTTGACATGTTCCCGAATCACTAAGTATTTAATGTCGATGTGTTTACTTCGACTTCCACTTTTGTTATTCTTAGTTAGAAAAACTGCAGTTGAATTGTCACATACATTCTCAATGGCCTAGAAATTGAATCCACAATTCTAAGATCAGTAATAAAGCCTTTGAGCCATACACCATGCGAAGTTGCCTCAAAACAAGATACGAATTCAGCCTCTATGGTAGAAGTAACAGTTAATGTCTGTTTTGCACTTCTCCAAGATACGGCTCCGCCAGCAAACATAAAGATGTATCCTGATGTTAATTTTCGTGAATCAACACATCCTACGAAATCCGCATCTGAGTAGCCAATTACTTCAAGATTTTCAGTCCGTTTGTATGTCAACATGTAATTTTTAGTACTCTTAAAGTACCGCATCACCTTCTTGACAACTTTCCAATGGTCTATTCTTAAATTACTCTGATATTTGCCTAACATTCAAACTACGAAAGCAATGTCAGGTCTTGTGCAAATCTGAGCATACATAAGGCTCCCGACAGCAGAGGCATAAGAAATGTTACGCATCTGTTCTCTTTCCAAATCATTTTGCGGACATTGGTTCAAATGGAACTTATCACCTTTCACAATTGGTGCTATACTTGGTGAACAATCTTTCATTCGAAACATCGTTAAGACCTTATTAATATAGGCTTCTTGTGATAGATCCAAGATACATTGAGATCTATCTCTATGGATCTTAATGCCAATGACATAAGATGCCTCACTCATATTTTTCATGTCAAAATTCTTAGAGAGAAATTATTTTACCTCATATAGCGATCTCTTATCATTTGTTCCAAGTAGTATATCATCCACATACAGTACAAGAAAACCTATTTTACTCCCACTGATCTTTTGGTATATACATTGATCCATGACGTTTTCTACAAAGTCAAATGGAGAAATAACATTATGAAATTTTAAGTACCATTGACGGGAGGCCTGTTTCAATCCATATATAGATTTCTTAAACTTGCACACTAAATGTTCACCAATACTAGAGGAGAAACCTTTAGGTTGTTTCATATAAATCTCCTCCTCTAGATCATCATTAAAAAAATGTCGTTTTTACATTCATTTGTTGCAACTCAAGCCCAAAATGAGCAACTAATGCCAAAATAATACGAAGAGAATCTTTTTTAGATACAAGAGAAAAAGTCTCCGTGTAATTGATTCCTTCTTTTTGAATAAATCTCTTAGCAACGAGTCTTACCTTGTATCTTTCAATGTTGTCTAATGAATCCTTCTTGGTCTAAAAGACCCATTTACAGTCAATGACTTTCGCTTCATTAGGCAACTTTACAAATTCCCAGACTCCGTTATTCTTCATAGAATTTATTTCTTCCTTCATGGCATCATACCACAAATTTGACTATTTGCAACTCATAGCTTGTAAAAATGTTTCAGGATCATTTTCAGCTCCTATATTATAGTCAAACTCTTGTAGATACTAGGGGTGAGCAAAATCTCGACAATCTGATTCAACCCGACCCAACCCGATAAAAAAAGTCACTTTGGGTCGGTTTGGATCGGGTGAGCAGGTTAGAACGAGTTAAATTTTTTCAAAAAATCGGGTTTGATCGAGTGGGTCGGGTGATTTTTTCAAAAAAATTTCTTAGACCCGACCTGACTAACCCGACATAACCCGACTGAAACCGACCTAACTCGACGAATCCGACTCAAATTAACCCGAAATTTTTGGATAGTTTAAAAATTCAGTCGGTTTCGGGTCATTTTTTTTCAAACCGATTTTCATTGGGTCGGGTTAATAAGCCAATTAACCCGACCCCATCCGACCCTATCCTCACCCCTAGTAGATACACTATAAAATCACTAGAAATAGCTGATCTTTTTTCTCTGGTAGATCTTCTTAATGTTGTAACCCCATCTCCTTGAAGAGCCTGTGGTTCAACTAGTTCAGAAACTACAGGTAATTCCCGAACATCTTGATTTAATTGATTAGCTTGTGAAAACTTAAGGACTAGTTGTTCAGTACCCGTTTGTACTTGAGGGGTATTATGAACAATAACCAATTTGTCACTTGAAGTGGAATGTTGATACTTTATATGATCATGTGCAGAAACTAAGTTCTTAAATTGATCACTCCCACTGATCAAGTCATTCTTAAGAAATTTGGTGTTTCTTGATTCCACTATCCTAGTAATGTGAGATGAACAATAAAATTTGTAATCTTTGGACCTTTCAGCATATCCAACGAAATACCCACTAATGGTCCTTGAGTCCAATTTTTTCTCTTGTGGATTATATATTCTTATCTTAGACGGACATCCCCAAACGCGCATATGTCGCAAAATCGGTTTTCAACCTTTCCATAATTCAAAAGGTGTCTTTTGGACAGCCTTAGTTGGAACTCAGTTTAATATATACACAGCCGTCTTTAGTGCTTTAATCCACAAGGATTTAGGAAGATTGGAGTTGCTAAGCATACTTCGCATTATGTCCAATAATGTTCGGTTTCTTCTTTCTACAATACCATTCTGATATGAAGAACCAGGCATAGTATATTGGGCAACAATCTCACGCTCTTGAAAAAAATTAACAAAGGGACCAGGTGCTTGTCCATTCTCCATGTATCTACCGTAATATTCTCCACCTCTATCTGATCTTATTATCTTTATTTGCTTTCCGCATTAGTTTTTAACTTTAGCCTTAAAGACTTTGAAGGCTTCCAATACTTCATTTTTATTATGAAGCAAATAAATATACATATATTATGAGTAATCATCTGTAAAGGTGATTAAATATTTCTAATCATGCGTATCCATGTCTGGACAACATATATCAGTATGAATAATTTCTAATATGTTCGAACTCCTATTAGCACATTTCTTAGACATGTTGGTCTGTTTTCCCTTAATGCAGTCCACACAAGTCTCAAAGTCAGTGAAATTTATAGTACTAAGTACCTCATCTTTTACTAACTTCTTAATTCTCTGTATGGAGATGTGTTCTAATTTCCGGTGCCATAACATAGAGGAATCCTCATTAATATTACATTGTTTAGAATCAGTTTGAACTTGCATTGAACAATAAGTAGCATTACTTTGTAAATTAAGACGATAAAGACCATCAGACAAAATACCATTCCCAACACAATTAGAATTATATAGTAAACTGAATGATGTGTCTTTAAAGTTAAATGAATATTCAAATGACACAAGTCTAGAAACAGAAATCATGTTTCGTGAGAAACTTGGTACATAAAAAGTTATTTCTAACTTTAAAACATAGCCACTACTTAAAGTTAAAGTGCAAGTTCCTATTGCTTCCACATGTGAGCTCATCTTGTTGCCTGATAATATGCTTTGCTCATTTCCCACTGGTTTCTTTAAATTTTGCATACCTTGCAAGAGTTTGCAATATGGATTGTTGATCTAGAGTCAATCCAACAGGTGTTAATATTAACATTAGCCATATTAGATTTATAACAGACAAACGAAATTGATTTACCTTTTTTCTCAAGTCATTTTTGAAATTTGGTGTATTCTTTTTTCATGTGTCTCTTCTTTTTATAGAAAAAAACACTTCGCTTCCTTTTTAATATCAACTTGAGATGATATTTTACTTTTTTTCTTCTGATTAGCTTGAGACTTATTATATTTGTTTTTCCTATGATTTGTTGTCAGTAATGCACTCTCACCCATTTCTATCGCTAACCTTTTTTTTTCTTGAACACACATGGTTCTTAATTTATTAATTGATCATTTGTCTTTATGTATGTTATAAAAAATCTTAAAAAGTCTGTATTTTTATAGAAGAGTATTTAAAATATAGTGCACTAAAAAGGACTCTGACATATCAACCCGCAAAACTTACTCGATGACTTGCGTTTTGCATGGCCTGCACTTGCGTCACCACCTCTGTCCTGCATTGAAAGTTTTGGGTCTAAGACTCTTTAGTTTCATTCGAGGATGAAGAAGTACATAGGCATTGGTTATCATTTTGCCTGGGGAAAGTTGCCTCCAATCAATCCGAGTTTCACACACATTTCATCTACAGCCCGCAAAAGGCACGTACAATCTCATTATTAGCTACATTAACAGTTTTTGTTCTTCCTTTGAGATGCCCTTGGATATCCAAAATATATTGGTATTTTGTGTATTTGTCATTTGTTAGATGAATTTAAATGTCCTTGTCCAATGGTCAATACACCTTCAATACCATTATTATAAGTTAAGAACACGACATGGATATCATAATATAGTAAAATATAATATTGCGTTTAACACAAATGTTGGATACAAATAAAACACGATATAAATTTATTTTTAAGTGTTAGTATTTTTCACATCACCAATATTAAGTTTCATAATTTTTTTTAAAATTAATTATATAATGTTGAGTTGTAAAAATATTTAAATATATTTTTATTGTAAAATTTGATAATAAATATTTTTAAAATTGCATTTAAATTTTGTTGGATGAGAGCAAAGGCGGATCTTCGCTGAGACAGGGGCACCCCCCAAGAAATTTTTTTTTTTATAAAATTTTAAAATAATTTTTTAAAATTTTAATTAAATATATATTTTTATTCTCCTTAAAAATAATTTTTTATTTTATATAACTTGATCAAGATCCGCCACTGTATTAGAGTATCTTTTTAGATTTAAGCATATGCCCACACTTTCTGCCAAACGAAAGAATTTGGGAATCATGTGGTCTGGTATTTGATAGAGTGGAGGAGGCAATTCAGGTTGGAATATTTACCAAAATGAAAAAGATTATTGGCTATTGGCAAGCCGGCGCGCGGTGACAATTGACAAACTCCTATCGATTAAGTATTATTTCAAGAATAAATTTAAAGGTTGAAGTGACCGTCGAATCTTTAGTGTGATAGTTACTGGAATTAGTGTCAACTTTCCAATAATGCCATTTATATATAAATAATAATAGATACAAATTAAGTCAATATTAGAGGAAAATAACATGGGATATTTATTTAAAAATAGAGATATACATGTTAAAAAATTATTATATATAGACATATAAATATATTATTGTGAGTTTCACTTAACAAATTTTTTTTATTGAGTAAATTTGATTTTGAAAAATGAAATTTATTATAAATAAATATGTAAATATATAAAATACATTAATCAATATAACATATTTTTGATATATTTATATATATATATATATTTATTATTAAATTTTTTGTTTATTTTATTTGTTAATCTAAATTATAGTCTTTTAAATAATTAATTTGATTTATTTATTACATGTAATTATTTGTTTTGATGTGAGAGGACTAACCATTGATAGAATAGCGACTGAGTAAATGAATAGACTAACGATTAAATTGGTTAAGCATGCCATAAAAAATATTAATTATAGAAAGATATAAGAAAATGTATCCTAATTAATGATCAAATTAATTGAACCAGCTATTAAACAAATATTAGTTATACAAAAATACAGTAGAATGTATATTAATAAGCTGTCCCTATCAATAAGGTGGATAGGCTTATATATTGAGTGGTCCCGTCAACGAGTCCCTTAAAACCATTTGAATCTTTCCTTAATCAATTGACGATAACGGCTAAGACTGTGTTTGGATTGGCGGTGATTAAATGTAATTTTTGTGTGAACGTGATTTTTACAAAAGTAATATTTGAATTACAGTGGTCAAACGGACGTTTATAATAAAAAAATGGATTTTTAAATCTATCCAGTACAAAATTAAACATGCACTAACTGGTTAAAGTTAATAACATAGTATTTGGTTCGACAAATTGAGAGGGAAGGAGAAGAAATTTTTTAAAATTATTTCGTGTAGTTGAATAATTTTAAGGGAAGATTTCATTTTCTCTCCCTTTTTAAAGATTTTTTTTAAAAGTGGGAGAATTAAAATTAAATATAAAAAAGAAAAAGATAAAAATATACTCTATTAATTATCTTAATATTTAAATAAAAAAATAAAAAATAAAAAAAAATTCAAAATTTTATAATAAAAAAGTGAAAGACACAAATTAAAAATAAATTTTTTAATAAAAAATAATTTTTTATTAGGATTGAATTGAATTGCGTTGCGTTATATGAATTTGTATGAGTTGAAATTAAAAAAAAAAGTGAGTTTGAATAACAGATTGAGTGACTTTTTTTAAATTTCTTTTAGATACAATATGTTATAATTCAATTGAATTTTTTAAATAATTTTTTCAACTCGATTTTAATTGGGTTGGATGAATATCCTCACCCAATCCCAACATTCTATTCAACCTTAAAAAAAAATAATTTTTCAAAAATTTTATTAAACATATTTTTAGTTATATTTTTATTTTAAATAAAAAAAATTAAATTAAACATATTTTTAGTCTACCAAAACTTTTTTTGTATAATGACAAATGATTTCAAACTAGTCAGCTTAAGATTAAATTTCTTATATACTCAAGCAATACTTTCAAAATACATTAGGACTTCTACTAAGTACAAACTCAATTACACATGAAATGGTCAGTAACCGAGAGAAGCGCTCACGGTTTAATCCTAAAGATTTCCTTACAATACACCGTAAAAGGTTGAAAGCGGTTCCAAAAATTTCCAAAACAAGCGAAGAACCGAGTACGTGTGCTCCGTTGAAATTAAAATCCTCGTGGACGCACAAGTGTCATCCCATAATTCATCTTCTCATTTACACTCTCCTCTTCCACTCTCTACCATAAATACCACATCTCTCGCATCGTCTTCTTTCATCTCTCTCTCGACTTGCTTCTCTGAAATTTGAGCTCCTGCCATTCTTTTTTCCTCAGGAAAGCCATGGTGCTGTTCAAGGTTTCTCATATAGACACCAAGCCTATCGATGGCCAGAAGCCCGGTACCTCTGGTCTCCGCAAGAAGGTCGCCGTCCTTCAATTTTTTATTTATTCTACTGTTCTCCGTTTCCCGCACCAGTCTTTCTGCTGTTTTTGATCCGAGGACTTCAATTTGATCCTTTCTATTTGGTCATTTCCTAGATCGTTTGATTGTTGAATTTTTCACTTTTCGATGGATTTGTCCTTTTATATATATTTTTTTCTTTGCTTGATTTGAAATTGAATTTACTAGATCATAGCTAGAATTGAAATCTTATGAATCCGATCTCGTTTGCGATCAAGTTGATTCAATTCTATAGCTGCTTGCATCGGATGTTGAACTCTTTGCATGATATGAGTCATGATTCGATCAGAACTTAGCTGTGGGCGAACTAATCAATGTGTATTGAAAGAGACACAAATTTTTGTTTTCATTATCACGACCCTTGCTGTTTTTGGTGTTTTGTGCTACTTTCTTTGTCAATACTCAAATCATTCTTTTGAAAAAAAAAATTGATTTTGCGATTTTGTTTCTATGAAAATTTTTTGCCCCTCCTTTTGACACTTCATATTTAAAGATGCTGAATGGATGATAAAAGATATGCATAGATGCAGCTTTAAGTGTACTGTCATGTAGTCAGTTCTGTGATTGTAACATTTTTTTATATATGTTTTCTGCTTTGTTTACTACAAATTCTAATCTACTTAGCTTAAGTTTGGCTGTTTTATGCTATGTCAGCAAACTTGACTCTTAACCTGCAAGTCATTAGGTCTTCTATAAACGGAGATATGCAGCGCCAATCTAACTTGTCCGTTTGTGTCTCTGAAGTCATTGTCATTGCTACCTAGATTTTAAATTATGTTTCCCGTTGCAAGATTACTTTCACTTTGGTTGTTCCATGTCGATCAGTGTTCTTTTTTTTTTTTCTAAAACTAATGTAACAGTTGACGGCTTTGTTCAGGTGAAAGTTTTCAAGCAACCTCATTACCTGCACAATTTTGTTCAGTCAACATTCAATGCGCTAACAGCAGAAAAAGTTAGAGGTGGGCATCTTCGACTGTCTTATTTTTCTTATAACTTATAGCTATAATTTTTTTTTCCTTTTTCATAAGATTAGTCAAATATATGAGAACTATGAGCCTTGTTTTGTGCTTTTTGTATTGCGACAATGTAGCTTCACCTCATTTGTATGCCACATTTATAAAATAATCCCATATTAGAAACATGTATCAGCTCTACTGCACTGTAGGAATTAATACACCCATTTTTCTATTATTAAGGTTGTAAACCAAATTGTTCCATGTTAGTAATAGTGATGAATCTCTACATATTGAGAAACAAAAATGACGAAGTTTACATTTTCCTGTTCTTAACAATAAATTGTGGAACTTAAGATATTTTGTTTAGAACTGTTTTTAATTTCACTTGTTTCCTTTGCATGTTTTGATTATACTGTGTGTGGTGTACTATAAAATCTGTTATGTTGTACATGCAGGTGCTACACTAGTTGTTTCTGGCGATGGTCGTTATTTTTCGAAGGAAGCTATTCAGGTGCCTTTCAGCAGTACATGTTTTAACTTCCTAATGTACAAAGTGCATGAATTGCATCACATTAGTCTCTTGCTGTCTAAAACTCTAAATTATATGGGTTTAACATTTAGATATTAAACTGACTTATTAATGCCATTTCATTGGAATGCTTATCTTTTGCATTGTTTTGATACCTTCACAGATTTCTTTGATGTCATCTCTTCGTAATCAATGATTTAAGTCAGTTAGCATTTTTTGGTACTGTAGTACAACCTAGGCAAGCATTTATACTATTCAATTGCAACACTTGTGGTGGTTTGGATATAATTTGTGTTTTTGGTCTCTGAATTGATTAGCTATTTTATGGAATGGAAAGGGGAAACAGTTTAAAGTAACATAATGTAATAACAACGTAGTAGAAGCTAAATTATTATTTACCTGATCAAATTTTCCCACTCCTGAAAAGAAAAAGAAGCTCTGAAGTTTCTAATCCTCTGAACTCTACTATTGACATTATATTAGAGTTTGTGGTTTTAGGACTCAATTTCATGAAGGTTAATGCAGTCCAGGTATAGGTCAGAAATTTACTAGTGATGCAGGAGAATGCAATTTAAGCATGTTACTGATATTTTCCAGAGTACACTTGGAGATAAAGTTATAAATGGGTAAGAATCAGAAAATACCTGTTAAGACAAATAAGCGTTATGAAATGCCTCTTTCCCGAGCTGTTGAGGGTATGAAGCCTTGATAATGAAGCAAAAGCTTTACAAACTCTGGCTTTGACTGGTTCTTCCTCTTTATGAAGGGCACATTGTGAGGCCAAATTAGGTTATCTCCAATTTTCTTCAATAATATTTCTACTCTAATCCAAAAGAAAAAAAAAGGTAATCTCTACAACTATTAGCGTCTAAACTGGTAAGCAAACATTTCCAGGAAAATGATCCTTGAAAGGAAGTGAATACTTGTAATCTTGGCATTCTAATTCCTAAATGCATGCAATAAGTTCTCAGTCCTCAAAGTGTTAATGTTTAACACTTGATTTGAATCTTTAGTTAATTGTAGAAATCAATTAGAAAATTAACATCAACTCTGTGTTTTGTTTAGAAACCCTTTTCTTTTTCCTATTTTTACCTGCACTCTTGCTCTTATATGCTACTCTCCAAACTTTATGTTTGGAATGTGAAATTGTAAGATATTTTTATCTATATTGGCTTTAGTTCAAACTTCCTTTTGTCAGATGTGTTATTCATTGTTGAGTTGATGAGCTGAAAGTGAACTGACAGAGGCTGATTTGTTTTCAACAAGAAGAAATATTAAAATAAGAAAAAAAAATGAGTCAGTGTTTCTGAACATAAACTATATTGTTTCTCTTTGAATAACCTGTACGTTTTCAAATTTAAGTTTAACTTCTTGGTCTTATCTGATGTGGGATAAGAAGACTGGTAGAAGAAAGTTTTGGCTTATTTTTTCTACCAGAGTTATTTACAATGATGGAAGAGTTGTTGTTAAAATAGGAAAAAAAAGTTTTCAGAAGTCAGTCAATAAGAAATTTCAGTAGCAGGTCCAAAGAGAAACAATAAAAAAGTCAGAAATGCTTCTTTGTGTATGTGTACTGCTGACAGAAAGTCCATATTTGTCTCCTATGTCTTATGTTCACCCAAAGTCAAGATTGCTGGTTTCTACTTCTTTTTAATCTTTTCCCTTAGTACTTTCTCATAGAAGAGGTTGTGTGCTTCTTGCTACCCATGCCATATGCTTTTCTTCTTAATTTCAATATCATGTAGTGCATTACTAATGATTTAGATGAATTTGCAGATCATCATTAAAATGTCAGCGGCAAATGGAGTAAGACGTGTTTGGGTTGGTCAAAATGGATTGCTTTCAACTCCTGCTGTATCTGCTGTTATACGTGAAAGAGTTGGGGCTGATGTAAGTTATTTTAGCTGTAATTTGCAAGTACTTATCCTTACTTATTATTTTTGTCTAGAAGGAAGATAGTCTATGATGTTAATGATGGCATTACAAGTAGAATTAGCTACCTTTTTCTTTCGAGTCAAAGCCAAGTTAATAGATCCAAAATTCTATTCTTTATACCAGGGGTCCAAGGCAACTGGTGCATTTATACTGACCGCAAGTCACAATCCTGGTGGCCCTCATGAGGTGGGTAATTCTATGTGTTCTTTTTAATTTTAGTCCATTTTGAACTTTTGAAATTCATGTTACTGATTCTGGTAATATTTGGTTCTGGGATCTAACGTTTGGGGTTCTCCTACATTCTGTTGATGTGAATAGGTAGTCTGTAGCTTGACCTGTTAAAATTTATTTTAGGTTTACTTCCTCTGTTCCGGGAATGAGTTATGCAGCTTTAATATATGCAAATATATGCATAGAGAAAGAAATATATCATTTCAGTTTCTTTTTTATATACTTATGTTTGCTGATTCAGTTTCAAGTTTATAACTTAAAGTAAATAGTAAATACAAATTAAAATAATGTTTTGCTCTGTATTTCTTTCTTAAAAAGTATCTAGTCTTACCCAAAAAAAAAGAAAACCTTCTCTCTTCTTACTGCATAGGATTCTACCTAAATCATGTTCTCTACTTGGGAATTTATCACTAAAGGCATGCATGCATTTATGGGTACAACTACTTGTGTGTTGGAAGCACCCAGGTTCCAAGCAATGTGTTTTGTACTGTTGGCTTCAGTTGGTTTTAGCAGACTCCCCTTATGTTTCTATTTGTTTATATTATATGAAACATTTTAAAATATGATCGTGGTAGGGGGTGGTTGGGGCCTGGGGGGCATTAATGATGGGCAGTATTGGTGGAGATGGTGGCAGCGTCAGCATTATGTTGAAGCTACAAAATGCCATCACACCTATCTTAAGGCATTTTGACGTATTGGTGTGTCAGACACGTGTTTGGCACTGACACTATTATGACATACGACTCGTTTACGGACGTGTCTAAATAAAAGGTTATATTTCTGCGGCTTGGAGATTTGCCGGACTTGGCTTGAACACTCATTTGACTCAGCTTGGACTGGACATGACATGATTTAGACACAACTGACCTCAAAAAGAGGGAAAACAACTAAAACAAATATAAAATGAGAGACTAAAAATCACATCTTGAAGAGATAAGCTCTTCCTTAAGTGCTTTTTTTTTGTTGTGTTTGAATAATATGTTTAACGTCTTTTTATTTAATATTTTTTTTTTTGAAAAATATTAGTTTTAGGCACTTGGAATATGGGGAAATGTTGGTTGTGCTTTTCTCTGGAGGTGGATCACTAAATATAAAGTTTAAAAGATTAGAATATATATATATATATAGTTGTGTTGTGTTGTAGCCTGCATTTTTTAAAGTTTGACGTGTCAAGTTATCCTTGCATGTGTCGTGTCGCTTGTCAATGTTAGTGCTTGTGCTTCATGGTGTTAAAGTGAAAAATTAGAATAGTTTTCTTTTCTTATTTTTAAGGAATTTTTCTTTATAAGATTGAATTAAAATTTAGATTGTTGGAAATATTTTCTAATAGCAATTTTTCTTTTTGAACAAAAGAAAACATAAATAAATTTTCATGCCCGAAATTTTTCTAAGGAAATCAATTCTTGCAAAACAAACAGAGATAAAAAAGGCTTGTTACCTTGGTGAATTAGCTTTCCTTTGTTGATAGATAATGGAGAACATTGAAAATTGCAGTTTAACTTAGTTATAAACAAAATATAAGATTGCTTGCATATTAAAAGGTCACTGCATGAATAGATATATGTAAAGCTTGCATTGGGAAGAAATAATCAATGCAATGATTTAGAAGCATTATGTTGTATTCTTGTATGCTATCAAAGTGAGAATCACACAAAGTCTGGATCTTCATATGGTTTCCATGACACAGGATTTTGGGATCAAATATAACATGGAAAATGGAGGACCAGCTCCAGAGGGAATTACTGACAAGATTTATCAGAACACAACGACAATTAAGGATTACTTAATTGCTGAAGATCTACCTGATGTATTGCTCAAAACCTGGCTGCAAATGTTTCTTTTATATTTTTATTAAGACTGCTGTGTGTTTGCTCTACCTGGAACCTTCTTGATAATTTTTGATTTGCTTGCTCAGGTGGATATCACCACAACAGGTGTTACAAACTTTACGGGTCCTGAAGGACAATTTGATGTTGAGGTTTTTGATTCAGCAAGTGATTATGTAAAATTGATGAAGTAAGATTTCTTTGCAGGATTGACATCTCCCTTTCCACATTTATATGGATCTTCATGGCAGTAGTGCACTATATTATGTCATGATGCCACTTGAGATTTGACCCATCAAAACTGCACAATGTTTAAGGAACCAAACAGTAGAAAATCACTTGTGTGCTGCCAAACATTTCTTTAATAAATTCTTATTCCATTGTCGTTACAGTTGATAGTCTTGATTTTTCATTGGGTAATTGAACTTTATGTGTCATAGTATGTTTGTTTGCTTAAATTCAGTTCTATCTTAACCTCAGTTTTCAATTTTACAGGTCAATTTTTGATTTCGAGTCTATCAGAAAACTGCTGTCATCTCCCAAATTTACATTCTGGTATATTTTGTGGATGACATTGTTTAAGCATGTGATGTAAAATATTCTTTTCGTTCTTTGTTCTTTGCTCTCCTGAATAATAGGAGTACTTTGACTTGTTGAAGTTATGATGCTCTACATGGAGTTGCTGGAGCTTATGCAAAGCGTATTTTTGTGGAAGAGCTTGGGGCACAAGAAAGCTCTTTACTCAACTGTACACCTAAGGTCCTGCTTTCTTCTTGCCTTATTCCAAGAGTAAAGAAAATTCTTACAAATGTTATATTTAAGATTTACCTCTTGTGGATGATTTTCTTAAATACAGGAAGACTTTGGGGGAGGGCATCCAGATCCCAATTTGACATATGCCAAGGAGTTGGTTGCTCGCATGGGGTTGGGAAAATCAGACCCACAAGATGAGCCCCCAGAGTTTGGTGCTGCTGCTGATGGCGATGCAGATCGTAACATGATACTTGGTAAAAGGTAGGCGGTAGCAGTGCCCTTGGTTATCATATATTAAATCTTATCTCTTAGCTTTTAATTTACACTAGTACTTTTTTTTTGGGTTAGGTTTTTTGTTACTCCTTCGGATTCGGTGGCCATTATTGCTGCAAATGCAGTTGAATCTATACCCTACTTCTCTTCTGGCTTAAAGGGAGTTGCCAGGTATTAAGCTCCTTTCTCCCTCTCTCACCCCCTACACTTCTGTGTACGCATGCTCAAGAAAACGTGCACATGTGCACTTGTGTGATGCGGGTATTGGCAGGCTTTAACTTTTGTACTCTGGTAGTAATTGATTTTGTAGCAACTAGTTAGTCACTTGTCACAAAATTACATTGTTTGTTTTGATATTTGGTGTTCCTAGAGAAAAATAATATGTATAATTATCTATTATTGATTTTACTAATAAGCAACTAAGGTTGATTATAATCATTATATTGATTTAGCATATTAGCAACAGATAAGTTCTTGAATGAAAATCACCACAAGAGCAATCATATTTTCCTCAAACATTTGGTGTGTGAAAAAGCATAATTAGATCAATCCAAAAAGATAAAAGGTCCTTGTTAACACATTCATACAAATTATTTAATTTTTATATCTTTGCCCTCACTGACCAGGAGTTCTGCATCTGCCATTGGCTTTTGGGAAAAGCAAACTTAGAATAACAGTTTGTAATTAGATTTGCCTTAATATTTTGGGATTTTGTCATATCCCACAGCTAGCTTCAAATACTGTTACCTCTTCTTGATCAGCAAGCAGATCTAATGTTTTAACAATTTTTTTTCTTCAAATGGCTGCATAGGCTCCCAGTCATACTATATTCTGTATAGTCAAAATCAGTATGGGTGCTTTTAGATTTAAATAATTTTTCAAAACATGCTGTGCTTCCTTTTTTGTTAACTAAAGCATGGTTGATCTAGTGAATTTGAATTGATTTTTTGTTGACCTGAACAAATTGCAAAGAAATCCTCAATGATTTCTCATTTGTAAACTTCATAGTGAATCATACTCTAAAGCTTGTGCCTGTGAATTGGTAATTTTTTCTATGTAAAACACTAGCTGGTGTTGGTGGTCAGTTCTGAAAAAAACTAACCAGTTTTGAAAAAACTAACATATTATCATAGGTGATCCAATTAACGTGACCAAGTGTTCCATACCTATTTAATTAGGATAGAGAGGGTTAGTTAGTGTAATTTATGTTTGCTGTTTCCAATAGAGTATTGAATCATCTGTGATCTAAACTGCTATATGCCACTGGGACATGTTTGGGCTGGAAATTTAAAAATAAAAAATTAATAATCACCAGGAAATAGGATATCAAAAGTTTATCCAAAGACATATAAACCCATCTAGTGGCATCTTGTTGGTTAAAAAATTCCTCAAGGTGTGCCGACAGGATAAGTTCATGATTTTTGTTTTTTTGCCAGACATGAAAATCTATTTATTTATGGAAGTTGGTTGTTTGCCTTTGTATATTAGATATTTTATTTTATGAAAAGTCCTAAAGTAAGCATTCCTTAAAAAGAACTGCAAGTGGCATTTACTGGATATATTTCTTGTAACAAGAGGTGGTTTCCTTAAAATTGGTAGAACTTTACCATCCGTTGCAGACTACTTCTAAGTGCTCATGGCATGTGTTGATGTTTATTTAATTTATGCTACAACACTCTAAATACTCGCAATATAGACAAAAATTGTGCTTTATTACATGCTAAACATTTTGAGCTATATGTTTTCCAGGAGCATGCCAACTTCTGCTGCCCTCGATGTTGTAGCTCAACATCTGAAATTGAAATTTTTTGAGGTATACTGTTGCTCAATCTCTTGAAATTGATAAATGATTACTGGTGGATTTTAGACCGAGGCAAATTTTTTTGGCTTTAAAACCATTATAATTTTTTATTCGTTATTCAAAACCAGGTCCCCACAGGCTGGAAGTTCTTTGGTAATTTAATGGATGCTGGATTATGTTCAATTTGTGGTGAAGAAAGTTTTGGAACTGGCAAGTATTTGCTGTTGCCTTACATGGAGCATACTATGTATGACATTTGATAGTTGTCAAACCTAGTTCTATCTCATAATTATTTCTTGTGCTTATGAAATAGGTTCGGACCATATTCGTGAGAAAGATGGAATATGGGCAGTTTTGGCCTGGCTGTCTATCCTGGCATATAAAAATAAAGATAAACTTGGTGGGGACAAGCTTGTATCAGTTGAAGACATAGTTCGCCAGCACTGGGCTACCTATGGTCGTCATTATTATACTCGATATGATTATGAAGTATGCTTCAATTGCATTTGTCCTACTTTGTTATAATTCATCTCAGTAATCGCTACTTAACCTTCTTTTTTTAAAGAATGTGGATGCAGGTGCAGCAAAGGAACTGATGGCATATTTGGTCAAACTGCAGTCAACTCTTTCTGAAGTCAATCAGTATGTTAATTTTGTTACTCAGAGTTCTCTTATTATTTTCATTCTGAGATTGTCTTCATATTCTTGTAGTATATTTTTCTTCTCTTATAGTATAATTTGTTGACAACCATTCTGAGCATGTTATGATAATATATTCTCGTCTTATGTTAGTTGTGCTCAAAAATTGGTACCTGCTTCTGATTAATGTGGGAACCATATTTATTCACTATTTCTTTCCCATCCTGATTTTTTTTAAATGTTTCTGACAAGAGCAATCCCATGCCCGAGCTCTTTTTTTTTTTAATTTTTTTATATTAATTCTCTAATCTGACTGATGTTTGAAATTTGTATTTGTTGTCTACTTTCTGAGTAATGCGTAAACAATATATATATATATATATATATATATATATACATGTATATATATATATATATATATATATATATATATATATATATATATATGTATGTATATATGTATACATATATGTATATATGTATGTATATATGTATGTATATATATATATATATATATATATATATATATATATATATATATATATATATATATTGCTATTCCTTCCTCATCCTGGTAACCCTTGTTATGTTTAAATAGTTTCTGACATGTTAAGATTCACCAAACATCTACAGAGAAAGAAAGAAAGGGAAGAAGGAGAAGGAGGAAGAAAAATGTAAAACAAATTCTGTAGTCAATCTCATTCACATCTCAGTGTACATTAAGCTATTTACAGAGCAATATAACAGAACTGACTTATGCTAACAAACTTTGATAGCCAATCTGACAACAATTCAGCTCTCCCAACAAAATTCTCCCTTAATATTCCCCCTCAAACTCAGAGTACCATGATCATTTATTCTGAGTTTGCTCCTCATATTGTAGAATTGAGTCCTAGAGACAGGTTTGGCGAGAATATTTGCCACCTGCTCACAACCTGGGATGTGCTGCTTTGATATTTGCTTTTGTGACACTTTTTCTCTTACAAAATGAAGATCTCACTTCATATGCTTAGTTCTAGAGTGAAGTATAGGGTTGACAGCTAGGTGAACAGCATTTAAATTGTCACTATACACCACTGGACCATTAGGAACTGCAATCCTGACTCACTAAGCAAAGATTGGATCCAAACAAATTCAGAAACTGCTGCTGCAAGTGCCCTGTACTCGGCCTCAGACCTCCTGTTATATAGATCAGAGCCCCAATCTGCATCACTAATGGCTCAGATCAAGGCTGGTTGACTGCTTTAGGTGCAACCAAGATCTTTCAAGGCAAATATTACATTCAGCCTTTGAATCAATTTGCAACTTCTGCAGTGCTGCTACCAGTAATCAGTATGTTATTGATATACACTAAGACAAAGATGGTGGATTGAGGATAATTTTAGTGAATAAGGACTGATCACATTTAGTAGACTTGAAGCCAAATGCATTTAGTGCATGAGCAAGCTTGTCAAACCATGCTCTTGGGACTTATTTCAAGCCATAAAGTGCTTTTTTGAGCCTGCATACTCTCTGATCACCTTGAACAGTGAAACCAAACCAAGTGCTTGCTCCATGAAAACCTCCTCTTGGAGGTCTCCATTAAGAATAGCATGAATGACCTCAAGTTGGTGTATTTCCCCCTCCCTTGCAAGTGCGAGAGTTAAGATTATTCTCACTGTTGTAGGTTTAATCTTAGGCTGAATGTCTCTAAGTAGTCAAACCTCTCTTTCTGGTGGAAACCCTTTGCTGGTGCCACAAGGCATACTTTAGACTTTTGAATGACCCATCTGGGTTCTCTTTGAGTTTAAGCACCCATTTACAGCCTATTGGTGTTCTACCTGCAGGCAAACTAACAAGCTCCCAAGTGTTGTTTTCCATAAGTGCTTGATATTCAACTTCCGTAGCATTTTTCCAGCAGGGTTGTACTATTGCTACTTTAACAGACTTATGTTCAACAATGGAAGCAAAAATTTTATGTTTAAATATACTTACCTTAGCATGAGTAACCATTTGAGCTGAGAAGGTTGTCTGTCAACCAGAGATGGAGCTGCTGCGGAACCTGAACTAGAATTAGCACTAAGCAGATCAATAGCATTAAAAGGTGCTACTTTAGATTGAGGAATTAAAGGAATAGCAAGTGCATGGCAACATGGAGAAGCCAAATTTGAATCTGAAGATACAGTACTCTTAGCATGATGTTCTTTAAAGGGGAAGTGCAGCTCACAAAAAATAATATCTCTTGCATAATATACCCTTCCATCAGAATTCACTGTAGCTCAGAAAAGTGCATTTTTTAGTAAGGTCTCAGATTCGGAAAACATGCACAGCTAAATACTGAAAAAATAAAGGTAATCAGGTTTAATTTGGAAAAGTAACTCTAGAGGAGATTGATTATGCAATCAAGGAGAAGGCAGCCTAGTAGACATCATGCTTATCCCCATCTCAACCAAGTGCCTATGCAGCATTAACAAAACTGTCTCTCCAAAATTTCAATGGTAACTCAGCATTAGACATCATGCTCAACCCCATCTCAACCAAGTGCCTATGCTTCCTGTCACCATAGCATTCTGTTGATGTGTATAAGGGCGGCAAATTCTGTGTAAAATACTAGCATTATTCAAATAATCGGTAAGGGATCTGTACTTACCACCCGAGTCAGTTTGTAGAGCCCTAGTCTTGGTGTCTAGCTGAAGCTCTACCATAGCCATAGATTGCAGAAAAACCTCGAATGCATCAGACTTAGCCTTGAGCAAAAAAACCCAAGTAAACCTTGAGTAAGCATCAATGAAACTTACATAATACCTATGAACATTTAGGGATTGCACAGGGGAAGGTCCCTAACTCCCTATATATCCGAGAAAACAAGTTCTAGAGGCTTATTATATTTGATCTTAGAGGGGGCAAAAGGAAGTTGGTTAGACAGAAACTCACAAATATAAGTATTTCTTTTATTCATAGATTGTATATTACAAGATTGCAAGATCATTTGCACAACCTTAGAAAAGGGCAGTAAAGAACTTTGATTACAAGAAATTTTATCAGAAAAAAAGGACTTGAATCTTGCATAGGTGAAGGAGTAGCAAACTTGATATCATCAAAGATGTAAAGACCATCTCTAAGCATTCCTTGAAGCAAGACTTGATTAGTTCTTTGAGATTTAACAAGACATTTATCAGAATGGAACTTGAAAAACACCTTATTATTCAAGCAAATTGTGACACAATAAATTCCTAGTTATTTTTGGCACTTGCAACAAATTAATTAACAGCAAAGGACTTGAGTTGAAAGGAGAAAGAATTTTACTGTGACCAATATGTTGGATATCCAAACCTACACCATTGACTACTTAAACCTGTTTTTGTCCCCCATACTCAGCTTTATTTTGAAGAGTCATTGAGGTAGAAGTAACATGATGTGAAGCTCCGGAGTCCAAATATCAAGCATTGTCATTAAGTGTTTCTGAAGTTGCAATAGGTGTAGAAGCCACATTCACAGATGACTGAAAACTTTGCCCACCACCTTCAACCTGATAATGTTGATCAAACCGATGAAAATGGGCCATGCTTCATGACTAGGTTTATCACAAAGATGACAATATAACTTATAGTTATAGGTCAAAGAACCATTCCTACAACCTCTTGCAGACCTACCACAAAAATTACCTCTAAAACTACTTGAACTTCCTCTAAAATTACCTCTATTCTTAGAACTCGAAGTGCCTTGAGATCTTGAGTTAGAATTTGATTGGTAAGGCTTTTTTTCTTTGGACTGATTAGATTGTTGATTTTGAAAACTCCCTTGAGTCAAATTAGCTTGAGCAGAAAGCATATCAGTACCTCTTTTGCTCCTTTCAAATCTATCCTCTTGAGCAAGCAATAAAGCTTCAAACTCAGTCACTGTGTAAGGATCTAACTGAGATGTAATGGAGGTTATAAATGGATCATACTTAGTTTGGTAGTCTATCAAACATTGCTTCGATGTGGTCTGCAATGGACAGTGGAAATCCAACTGAGGCTAAGGATATCTACCAACTTCTTTATCTAGAGCAAATAGGTAGTGATAGACTGTGACTCTTTCCTTGTGTTCCTTAGCTGTCATTTGTATTGTTTTGTCTTTGCACAAGTTTGGGAGGAAAAAAAGACTTCTGGCCTCTCCCAAACTGAAAGGCAGTATCATAGCCCACCATTATTGTGAGCAAAGCATCTGACATTGATGCTAGGAACTAATAAAGTAGGAGATGATCATACTTATGCCATGAGAGAAAATCTTCATTACATGCCCATGGCTTTAATCTTCAGGTGATCTGTACTTACATGGAACAAAATATGGATGTGATGAACTGCTCAAGATCATAGCTAAGAATTGTAATGCTTGCTGTTTCCATGGAAAGAAGTGGTTCTCTTTAAGCTTCATCGGGATTGGTTGGCTGAAATCTTGAGGGTTCAATTTAGCCATTGAAATGTTCTCCATTTTCACAGATGTGTCTCTAATACCGTCTTAAGATTCATCAAATATTTACGGAGAAAGTGAAGGACAAGGTGGAAGGAAAATGTGAAACAAATTCTGTAGTCTATCTCATTCACATCTCAGTGTACATTAAGCTATTTATAGGGAACTATAATAGAACTAACTTATGCTAACAAACTGTGATAGCTAATTTGATAACAACTCAACTTTTCTAACTAATTTCTTCCTTAACATGACATATTTCTGACTTTTCAGAAGTAATTTTTCATTGAGTCAAAGGTTTAAAAAATTTTGTTTCTTTTGTCTTGAGTAACTAATGGGAGCATTATGATTAATTAAACTAGAAAATTTAGTAATCACTAAAGAAATTTTTAGAAAACTAACAATAAAGGAGCCGTGTAATGAACATATGAGGCAGATATTGGTAAAAATCATGATATGATATATAGGAGGTGTATTTAATTATTTCTAGAAAAAAGAAATTACGCATTCATAAAATACTAAAATAAATCCACAAATCACTTATGTAGTATGTACTGTATCTGTTCTCTCTATAAGAAAAAAAATCCTTTGTCCATCAATAAAATGTCACATTTATTCTTTTTAGTTTTTATCTTATCATTGTCTTCCTTTTACTGACTCTTCATGTACGTTATAAATTCAAATATTCTGTCTCACAAGTCTGCCTGGAAACTTTCTCCTATTGCAAAGCACAGCTTTCATAAGAAAATCATCATAATTCAATTTGTTGCAAAAGGTTTTTACTTGTTTTGGATGGAAGAGGGGAGAGGGGGTTGATGAAACCCTTTTTTGCCATGCATAAAAATGAAATTCATTGATGTCTTTAAAATCAACCATTGAAAAAGTTGTTGTCTGAAGAATTATATTTGTTGCCCCCTTTAGGATTGTTAAGGGAGTAAGGTCGGACGTGTCAAATGTTGTCCGTGCTGATGAATTTGAATACAAGGATCCTGTGGATGGTTCCATATCTTCGCATCAGGGAATCCGATATTTGTTTGAGGATGGATCACGATTGGTAAGTATACTTCTTCTGCAATAGTTTTACTAGTTTACTGGAGAATGATCATTTTTCAAGTGGACTAGTAGAATTGTCGATGAAAGGAAAAAGTTTTTGTGAATGCATTTTGTCTTCCATTTGTTATTTTAATTCATCTGTTATTGTGGCAACTTTCAAGGAATTAATTGTAAAATGTAAATAGTTACTGTGGGCTTTTGTTTCTCTGGACTCTTCATGCATTTTATTTTTATTTGTTATGAGCCTATTAATCCATCAAATGGTTGGTGGAAATTAGACAATATTTTAAATATTTTTTTTAGATTTCTTTTCCCTCCATTTCCATCCTCATCATTATGAAGCTTACTCTGTTTCTTTCCCACCTTCAAATGCTATCCTAGATTTTCCGCCTCTCTGGAACTGGATCAGAAGGTGCGACTATTCGACTGTACATTGAGCAATATGAGAAGGATCCATCAAAAACTGGGAGACTTTCACAAGAAGCACTTGCCCCTCTTGTAAGATGTTTAATTTTTTTTTTTTGGGTATATGGTGGCACAAAGCATAGAACTTAAAGACTTATTGCAAACTAACCAAACTCTTCACCAATAGACCACACCCAGTACCTTAGATGTTTTCAATAATTTAACGAACAGATTTCCTTGCATAGTTTGCAAACCTTGACTGACTGCAACTTATGTTAATTACAGGTGGAGGTTGCATTGAAACTTTCAAAGATGCAGGAATTCACCGGTCGTTCAGCTCCGACTGTCATCACATAAATGCATACAGCTGAAACTCGGTCAGATTTATTTTTGACAAGTCATTTGTTCTCATGTTCATCCAAATATTTCCAAAATTCAGTCTGAGTGTTAACCATGTGAATAGCCAACGTGTATGGTTGTGTTGTTTGCAGTGTTATTACTAAGTTGCTCTAAATTTTGATGTGCTAAATAATTTAAAAACACTGATGATACATATTCTCAATACAGTGGTTTCCCTTTGCTCTTTGTTAACTACTCTCATTGATTTCTTCCACCCTCCCCTTTTCTTTTTTCCTTGAAATATACTTCTCTGCTCTGTGTGTTGGGGAAAGGCTATTTCTTCATCAGAAAGATAAAATACAGGCTCTTTTTGCAAATAATGCTGGTTTAACATCGGATGATTGCATTTATGGGTCAACAGAGATAAGGTTACTCGTAAAGGGGAAATTTGAAAACAACAAAAAAGAAGAAGAAGAAAAAAAAGGGTACTATATCCTGAAGTTAAGGAGGCCCTGCAAAAATGACTTAAAATTAATTATTGATGTAGTGTATGTTGGCTCCATGGATAAAAGTACATAGAGTATCTTTTCTTACGGGATCAATCTATTTTCTTTGGTTCCATAAGGTGAACGTAATCTTGATGTTATCTTAGAATTATGCTAACGAAGAATGCAATTTGGTAAGCGCCAGCAATTTTGATAGACTAAATATTTTCATTAGGACATCCAGGACCTGGGTTTGTTTAATTTTGTAAATCTCATCCTTTAAAAGATTGATTGGAACTGATTAACCAAAAATTATGCAAATTGATTACGATTTAGGTTTGGTTTGGATTATTAAAAAAAAAATTCACTACGTTTATGGGTTCAGTTGGTCAGAAAATTAATCGAACCATGAATATTCTTATATAAAACTGTATTTTTTTTATTTGATTGAATATCTTTTTTTTTTCTCTGTTTTCACAACAGTTAAATTTTCAATTAGATGGTTTCAGTTGAAAAAAAATGTTTAATTAGGAGAGATAAACCAAGGTACAATAACCTATCATAGTTTCGAGGTCTGTGATAAACTTTTGTATTATATAAATAATATTTTTCTTTTGATTTAGCAGAAAAAACACAATCATTTTAAAATAACCCAAGTTCTCAGCCTTCTTTCGAAGCACCAAGAAGTGGAGTTAATGTGACCCGCCAATTAGCTTGTCACATTAATTAAAAAGTGAATCGGGTTTTTTTGTTTTTTCCCTCTATACGTGTTAACAAAATTGATTAATATATTTTTTGTATGAGTGATATTTGTTAACTCGTCTAATTTATTATAATTAAAAAATTCATTAAAAAAATAAAATATCAAATTTTAGTTAAAATAAATTAATACACTAGAACTAAATACTACTAACTTGCAAAGACGAATTTTTTAATTATGCATCATAGAATTATATTAAATACAAATTTATCTATTAAAATTAAACCCATGTAACTAATAAGTCAATTAAATTCAAATAATTAGATTATCAAATGAGTCATAAATAATTTAATCTAAACTCTAGGTGGTACAAGCATTTTAAGAGTGTTTAATTTGTGAAAACATAATTTATTCTTATTTTTTAAAAATAATTTTTATTTTTTTATTTTTCATATTTTTAAAAATATATTTGATTTATATTTTTACTTTATTTATATTTTTATTATTTTTTAAATTATATGATTAGGTTTTACCATATTTTTATTTGAATAGAAAAAATACTATTTATATATATATTATAATAAATTTAGAATAATTAAAAAAATGTTACCAATGTATTATAATATTAAAAATTTTAAAAATATTTTTTTGACATTTTTAAAATTACAAATACATTTTCAAACATATTATCTCTTTTCATTAAAAATAAAAACAAAAAATAGAACTGCAAAAAACCCTTTAGTTAGTCAGACGAAAAAAAGAAGAAGACGAAGGCAAATTTAGTTAATACATACCCAAGCATCTTATGTGAAAATATTAAAAAGAAATTAGAAGAATTTAATAATTATAATTTCATTAATATGCCATACTCACTTTAATATATAAAACACTACTATTTTTTAACTTTCTTTTACTATTAATTAAGAAATATTAATTTCACATATTCATCAAAAGAAAAAGAGAAATATCGGATATTTATTAACGACGACAGAGTTCAAATAGCTCGAAAAGAAGAAACAAAACATTGCCGACATTTCCCAAGTCTATCTTTATATGCTTATGCTTAACCTCTTTTATATCTTCGTTCTAATTAAATATTTTAATGGACCAAGACAACGTCTGAATATATCAAACCAAGTTGCCTAATATATCCTACAATTACAGTGGTGTTTACCAAGACAATTTGAATAGGCTGAACTTGTGAACCAAATAATCTGAACATTACTTCAGCAGTCAACTTTTAGTGGTTCTGATAAGTTATCATCCAATTCGTTGCAAAATAAAGGACAAAAAAAAAAAAACATTTAATACATTTCAATTTTAAAAAATTAATTTTTTTTTTTCATCGAAACGACCGAAACGTTTTTATTTTTTGAGTAACTAATATAAAACAGAATTATTGAAACGAAACGAAGTGTTTGTTAAGAAATTATGCTATTTCGATTGAAAATATTATGTTTCAAAATGTTTCGGTAGAAATACTCTTGTTTCAGTAAAAATTTTGGTGGAAATACTCTTGTTTCGGTGAAAATACTCTTATTTGAAGTTGTTTCGATGAAAAAATATTAAATTAACTTGAAAAATAAAAAAATTGACAATTTAAAAATAGATGAAAGTAGTATTATATCACATCTAACACCAAGTTATTTTCTCTCACAAGTCACAACATCTTTATTAACTTCCCACTTTCCCCCTTTGTTTTCATGATATTGTTTTTCTTCATTATCTTTATTTTAAAGAAAAAATTACAAAAATCATGAAAATAGAGATCGAAAGACAAAGAGAGAGGAAGATACTTAAAAATAAAGACAGAATTATGGTCGACAGAAAGAGAGACTTAAATATAAATGTCACAAAAGAGTTAAGAAAAAGATGAAGGGATCAATACAAGAGAGAGATTATTGTTAAATGCTGTTAAAATTTGAGTCAAAATTTTTATTATAATAGCATGTTTACTTATTATTTATTATAAATATTAATTCAAATTAATTTTAATATAATTTTATATATCTATATAATTAATATTATGTAAAATTTTTTTAAAATTAAAAAAATTATTATTTGAAATTATTTAAAATATTTCTTAAAAATTTTTTTATTTTTTTAAAATTTTAAAAATATTTTAAAATATTTTTATTTTTAAAATCATCGAAATAATATCTCAAAATAAAATTTAATATCTATACCAAATATATTAAATATTGGTACAATAAATAACTTTATTAGCAAACTCAATTGGTAAGATCAGCAAATTATAATATAAAGATTTTTCGGGTCAATTCTTGGCTTTTGATGAATTGACAGCCATCTATCAATCGGAGTTAGTCATAGTTTGAACTTAGAGTAGTTTAACAATTTTATAAATTTATTATTTACACACAAAAAAAACATTTTTATACACATTTTTCAAATGTATCTAATCATTTGAGAATAAAAAAATGTAAGCAATATTCTAAAAATGAAATAATCCTATAGTGTATTATTTAATAAAAATGAAATAATCAAATAATGTAAGTTTAGACTAATGATCTAGCCACTTGCTTTGTTTTACTTGTAGGTTTCCAAAATTGTATCTTTTTAAAACAAAAATCTCCTTATTTTTTTGTCCCCCAACATACACCTCACTATTTTCAGCTTTGCCATTCAGCTATGATTACATACAGGAGAGTATTTTATAAGTTCGCTTAGAACTCCGTTTTTCTTTTTACATGGTCACACAATTTTATTAAAGACAAATGACTACTGCATTATTTCTTATTTAATAGAGTTATTATTTGATTTATTGTCAATAAACTTTAAGTTTTACAAATAATAAAAATTAAATGCTACTATCTCTCTACTTAGATGAAAAAAAAAACTTTTGAGACATCCTAATTGGGTGGTATTTATGAATGTAGGTAGGTTATGATGATAAATGTTTAAGTCATTAAGGATATTTTGGTAATATTATTAGCTATATTAAGGTTATGATGATAAATATATTTAAAAAAAAAAACGATAAATAAATACATTTTCAATCATATTTTCTATGAGAATGAAAAATTACTGAAAGTAACAATTAACACAATTG
The DNA here is from genome assembly GCA_037074535.1 of Gleditsia sinensis. Lineage (NCBI taxonomy): Eukaryota > Viridiplantae > Streptophyta > Magnoliopsida > Fabales > Fabaceae > Gleditsia > Gleditsia sinensis. The sequence continues at coordinate 18,020,875 of CM073471.1, forward strand.
AAACAGGAAATAATAAACATAATCTCAGAGCGTCATTAAGTCTTTCAACAATCAATATATGATGAATCAGTAGAGGAGCGTCTCTTGAGGCAAGGTTGGTCAGCGGATGAAGACCTTTTACGCTTGTTTGTAACTGTAGAAAGAGAGGCTTTCACTTTGGCAGATACTTCCCAAAAATTCTCATATTCTTCCATCAGGCCAGGAAAGTCGCCAATATATTCAGCAATCACCGTTCTTGAAACATCCCTATCTAACTCTTGAACCCGACATTGATAAATGTGGTCCATGAAGGATACGAAATATACACGATCTAATACTCGGCTTACTTTCAGAAGAAACCCATGAGCTAGGGTTTCTAAACGCTTCAAGGCGTCTCGATGCTCGGTGGAAACAGTTTCAGAAAGCGGCGATGGTTTAGAATGAGAAAGGAAGTGTTGAAAGGTGCGTTGCAAATCTGGATGGCCATCGAAGAGGGAAGCAAGCGAGTGGTGGACCAGATTCCGCCCCCTCTGGAACTTGAGAAGAACATCAAGAAATAGCTTGTATTGTTGCCTCCTGTGTTGAAACCTTAGGTGAACCTTGTTAACGAAGTCGATGGCTTCCTCCAGTTCAACTAAAATTCTATCCTGCGCCTCCATCTTCAATCTCCAAACAACTCACAGGTAATGGTTTATTTTATATATAAGCAGGAATTCCAAGGACTGCTAGGATACTGATTACGTAACAAATACAAACTCCTATTTTATTATTTGAATTTCATCTATCCCTTATTGTCATAAGATATTGTTTTCTGCCATTTGATTCACTGTCAGTGAATTTCAATTCCGAGGACAGCTAGGATATTGGTTACTACCAAATACAAACTCCTCTTTTGTTATCTGAATTTCATCTATCTTTCGTCTTTATCCTATTATAAGATATTATTTTTTAGAGTTAGGATTTAATTTATTAATAATAAATTTTTAATTTTTATCGACAAAAAATTAAATACTGTCACATGTATTTAGTTTAATTAGATAGAAATTTTTTATTTATTTATTTATCTAAACAGGCAGGTGGCAGTGTTTGGTAAAGACTGCCATATGTATTAGGTTTAATTTAAAAAAAATTCATTTTTTTTTATCTAAGAAGACAGGTGGCAATGTTTGGTTTTGTGTTAAAATTCAATATTAGTAATACTTACTCTAAAAAAAATATGGTTGGTTTAGTTAAAAGGGAGAATATTTGGTCTACGATCGATCAAATTTTACGCAGACAAGAGATTAAAAAATTGTCACGTGTCTTTAATTTAGTTAATTTTTTTTTTAGTTAAATGGACATGTAGCAGTTTTTAACTTTTAATTTTTAATTTGTGTAAAATTTGATTCATTACATGTAGACCAAATATTTACTCTAATTAAAAAAAAAGATTCTTTTTTTTTTTTAATTTAAATAGACAGATGAAATCTACTACTAGTATCATATATACTAAATACTTACTATAAGAAAATATTATTATTTTCTGTTGTTTTATTATGTAATTATTTTTTAAAATTTAAAGATTTATAATTAGTTGATTTTAAGATTTATTAATAGTTATAGAAAAGATGTTTAAGTTAGAGAATTGCGGTTCAAGTAATATTCTATTAAATTAAGATTTTTATGATATTATTTTTAGAAAAATTAATATTTATATTTTAGTATTTAATATAATTACGCTTTCTAATTTCACTTGTTTCCTACTACAACACTAAGCAGTTTAATAGGATCCTATTGTCAATGTTATAACTCGATATCAAATACTTAAAGAAATATATTTTTGTTCAAATCTTGTTCTTAATTAAATTCTAATACTTATCACTCCGTCAACAAATATTATGTAAATAAAACTGCTCCAAACAAAATATGACGGTCATAATTTTAGTTTCGTGAAATAATAACGATGCATGGGTTATCACTTTTATAGAATGATATTTTTATCTTCATAATAAAAATTCGATTTGATCTTTGTTTTTTGTTGTTGTTGTTGTCAAAATGGGCTAAACGACCTTTTTGTCTTCCAAGTACAACCTGGAATCCAATTTAATCCCTAAAATATATGAAATGCTTGAAGCACCCTATTTCAATGAGTATGGATTTAGTCTAGTGGACTAAAGTTTATATAAATAAAGAACTAAAAACTTGCTATCTGTTTATTTAAATATAAATTTTTTATAAATAAAAATAAATACAAGTGACAGAATATTCGATTTTCTCCGTGTAAATTTTAATTCACCGGTCCTCAATTGAGCTATAGAAATCCTTGGTAAGATATTTGATTTATTTGTTCTTCATCCTTGGATTTGGATTTGTTCCTCCTAAGGTTATGTTTGATAAAAAATAGTTGATAAGTTAGTTGAAAGTTGAAAAGTTAATTTTTAGTTGAAAACTGTTAACTGAAAGCTGAAAACTGTTAAGTTAATTTATTAAATTAGAAGTATTTGGTAAAATTAGCTATTAAATTAACTAATAAATATAAAATAACATAAAATGATATGTACTTATATAAAATTTATTATTTTTTGTTAGTAATTACATTTTATTATATAATCTCAAAAAAATACAAAATAAATATATCATCTAAAGTCCCACGATAAATTAGTAATATTATTGCAAATTTTTTTCATCTCAGTAGATACCTCTAAATTTTCATTTTTTATGTCACTATCAACAATATTTAAAAATTTATCATGGGGTATGTAATTTGAATATTGTTCGAATATAATAAAAATAATGTTATCTTGTGAATATAATAGTGTTGGAATTTGAATAAAATAATAAGGATAAAAAAGAATAAAATTATAAAAGTTATCAACTAAAAGCTATACACTACTTGAAGTAGTGTATGATAAAAAGTTATAAGCTACTCAAATAAGTTTATTTATCAAATACCTCTAATTTGATCAAACAAACTTATAAACTAGTCAAATAAGTTATAAATTAACTTATTTGACTTGTTAAACATACTCTAAATCTCGATTGGGTTATTTTGTTGTTGTTGCAATGCTTGAATGAATAGATTATGATCTTTTCCTGACAGTATTTCTGAAATCTCGACCAATATCGGCCAAAAATCTCAATCAATGTTCACTGGGGCACTCTTCCAACACAAAAGACGGCATCCGAGGGTACCTTCGGGTGTGGCTGTCAACGGCGCAGATGGCAGCATCGTGGACGGAGTGCCAGACCCACTGAAGGGCTCAACGTGCTCATGTTACTGGAGGTGGGTCTCTGGTGACTCAATGGTATCTCGGCTCCTCTAACCTCCTCCTCATTGCCTCTGAGAATCAATCTGTTCAGGATTTCTTAGAGAAACAGTAAGACCAAGAAGGGATCCGGATATAAATAAACAAAACTCCATATCCACCCGACAAAGAGGGCCAGTCTTGAATCTGGTTAATCTCAGAGGAGGTTAGAGAGGAAGAAGAAGAAGAGAAAGTAGAGACATGGCGGATGGGCATTTTTGTCAAAGCGAGCATACAACTCATGAAAAGAAGGTCGCATATATGATCTATACAGGCATTTGTTTGTCAATGAATTTGACGGAGTTACGTTTTTGAAAGTTTTGGGTATGAAGATGGACTAGAAAAGTTTTTTTGAGACTAAATCAAATTTTTAGTTAAACTTAAAAGACACTGGAAAACTAGGTTAGCCAAAAAAAAAAGTATAAATATTTTCATTTCCTTTCTTTTTTAATTTATAATTCATGATCGACAAAAAATTTCTGAGATGCATGCATGCATATCTAACCATAAAAATTTAAACCACTCTGACTTTTTAGAGAATTAATAACAGTTAAAAAAATAATTTGAAATTAAATTTTAAAAGATATAATATTTCAAAAAAGTCATAATTCTTTTAAAAAATCACAACTCTACAAAAAACTCGTGTTTGAATAAATTCTTAATATAAATAAAAATATGATAAATTAAAAAATTATCTAAAATAATGTATTAATTATTCTTTTCTATTAGCTTCTTTAAAACTTCAAGTAGTTCTTCATCATCATAGATTTCACAAATTATTATCCATCAATCTTTGAGATTTTATGATAATTTTTAGAGATAATTTACTATATACTCTACAATAAATATAGTGGAAATAAATATCATTTTAAAGACAATATAATTAAACATATTTTTAGACATACTTTCATCTTTAATCTTTTCATTAGTGTTAACAATTAGTCATCAATTTATCATTTAAAACTCAAATATCAGACTAATTCCAACGTTACAATGAGCTTGGAGTAAAAGAAAATCTTTCTCCAAAAGCACATGAGAGTTCTCTTTAAATTTAACTAAAAGTAGTTTTATTTTTTTAATGTTTCTACCCGTCGCAGCGCATACTTAACCTATTAACTTTTTTTTCGTAATAAGATATCGTCTATACTTGTCCATAAAAAAAAAAAAAAAGGATATCGTCTATAATTTTTGTCTCACTGCCTTTTTTTTGTTTTGTTTTGTTTTTTGACATTTTTTTTCATTTTGGTCATAGTTTCTGAACTTTCTTCTTCTCACGATTTCGTCCCTTCTATTTAAATCTTCTTATCTTGACTTATTCAGGAATCGTTCATACTCAATCATAATTTAGCTAAATTAATTCTCTCTTTAAATTGGAGATTTCTAAATTCATAAATTCTACGGACACGAGTAACAATTTCTATTTTTTTTATCTTATTTTTTTTAATGCAATGGATCTAATTACCAACTTAGGTATCTTTATAATATTTAAATAGCAGTTTAATCTTAAAAATAGGAGCTTTAAATTTTTAACTAATTTTTCGTTACTTTTTCGTATTAAAATTATTTGTAATTGTCTACAATGTGAAATTTATGAGAAAAAAAGAAAATTAACCATTGACGTAAATCACTCACGGGCAGCACGTATGCACAACTATGCGCGCATATGTGTATATAATTGGAACCTAATGTAAACAAATTATTTTAAACAAATTTGATCAGATTAATATATACGATCGATTTTTTTAAAATTTTAAATTTAAATAGATGGATCAATTATATTTTTTTTAAAAAAAATTTTAGACTCAATTCGATTTGATTAAACTTGACCAAATATAATATGAATTTTTAAAATAATAAGAAATTTTGATTAAATTCAGATATTAATTTTCTAATTCAAATTTTATGATATCAGATTTCTAACTTTGCTCACCCCTACTTATGGGCTATGCAAGCAAATAGATATGGATGCAACGAAATTTTATTCTTTTGTTTCATCTTATTAAAGATTTTATGATAGCAAAGTGCTATTATTGTTGCCAGTTTGTTAGTAAAATTTAATTGTTTAATTTCTGTTTTATTTTTAAATCTTAGTTTGCTGGAGATATTTTAGAGATTTTTGATGAGAAATTATATTCTTCAGTTGGGTTTCATCTAGGTATAAATTAGTGGAATAAAATAATAAAAACATCTTTCTCGAAACTTGCGTACTTTACTATTTTTCTGCCAACAAAGTGGTATCTGAGCCCTTTTTCTTAAGGGGCCTATGTGAGTGAACCAATAAGAAACCTATATCACCTAAAAACTAAATCACCTAACCTTCATCAATGGCATGCAATAATTTCTTGTTTGCTCCTCCAGTTTTCACAGGAGAAAATTACCTTGCATGGACTGTAAAAGTGGAATCTTATTTAGAAGCAAATGGCCTATGGGAGTTGGTGGAAACAGATGAAATCTCGTCACTTCCTGGAGATCCAACAATTGCTCAAATGAGAGATTAGAGGGAGGATAGGAAAAAGAGGTATAAGGCCAAGACCTACATTCACTCTGTAGTATTAGAAGATATATTCACAAAGATCATGACCTGTGAAACTGCAAAGCAGGCATGGGATCTTTTGAAACAAGAATAACAGGGATATATCAGAACAAAAAGAATGCAAATATTGAACTTGAAGAGGGAATTCGAGATGCAGAAGATGAAGGAGACAGAACCGCTGAAAGACTACACAGAAAGATTGCTGAAAGTGGTCAACAAGATTAGATTATTGGCGAAAGAACTTCTTGATAGTCGAGTTGTTGAAAAATTGCTGGTGACCTTACCAAAAGGATTTGAATCAAAAATCTCTTCTCTTAAAGAATCTAGAGATTTGTTAGCAATAACTATAGCATAACTTCTCTATGCACTTCAAGCTTAAGAGCAAACGATAGCTTATAGGAATGAAAGAGTTATTGAGGAAGCATTTAAGGTAGATGAGATGGGTCAAGGTCAACCAAAAGGCAAAAACAAGAAACAACAATGGAAAAAGAAGAATGAGAACGAAGGTTAAAGCAGCAGCAATAATGGAAAATTTCCTTAATGTCAACACTATAAGAAAACTTCACATTTAGAAAAATATTGTTGGTGTAGGCCTGATGTCCAATGCAGGTCTTGTAATCAAATGGGTCACATGGAAAAGGTCTACAAAAACAAACAACAACAGGCCCAAGTAATGAAACAAGAGTAGTAGGAGGAGGAAGATGAGCAAATTTTTGTAACAACCTGTTGTGCAAGCCACACTTTGAGCAATGTTTGGATAATTGATAGTGGATGCACTAACCATATGACCTTTGATGAGTCACTTTTCAGGGAACTAGATAAATCAGTAATGTCAAAAGTTAAAATTGGCAATTGGCAATTTATTGAGGCTAAAGGTAAATGGACTGTTGCAATTGAATGCCTAGAAAGAATAAAATTAATCTCTGATGTAGTGTTTGTTCCTAAGATTAATCAAAACCTACTAAGTGTATGACAACTACTTGAGAAGGGTTATTATGTTATTTTTAAAGATAACATGTGTGTTATTGCTGACTCGTGATGCTGAATTATTTTCTATAAAAATGAATGACAAGAGTTTTTGCCTTAATTGGGCTGAAGCAGAGTTCAATGCATATCCATGTGTTGTGAACTAGGCTAAATTATGGAACAAGAGGTTGGGGCACTTTCATTATTCTACCTTGGATTATATGCAGAAAAAGAAGATAGTAAAGGAAATGTCATTCATAGGAAGAGTTGTAACCATGTGTGAGATATGTCAATTAGGGAAGCAAGTCAGACTACCATTTCCAATGGGAAAAGCATGGAGAGTAGCTGAGAAACTTCAACTCGTTCATACTGATGTTTGTGGAGGTATAAAGACTGCTTCTCTAAATGGTAGTGGGTACTTTATACTTTTCATTGATGATTTTACTCGAATGTATTAGGTATATTTCCTCAAACAAAAGAATGAGGTTGCTGATGTTTTTTGAAAATTTAAATCATGGATTGAAAATCAAAGTGGCTGTAAAATTAAAGTAATTCGGTCTGATAATGGTACTAAATATGCTGCTGATAGATTTGCTAAGTTTTGTGAAGATGCAGGGATTGAGCATCAATATACAATAGCCTATACTCCTCAGCAAAATCGGGTTAGTGAGAGGAAGAATAGAACATTATGGATATGGCTCTGTGTTTACCGCTAGAGAAGGGCATACTAAAAATGTTTTGGGTAGAGGCTGTTAATACAATTGTATTTTTGCTAAATAGGTTACCAACTAAGGTTTTAAAAGGCAAAAAACCTTATGTTTTGGTAAGGTTTTAAGCCTTCTGTTCTTAATTTGAAAATATTTGGTTGTTTATGTTTCACCCATTTTTCAGATGTTAAACGAGGGAAGCTTCATCCAAAAGGAGAATATGGAGTCTTTGTTGGTTACAGCAATGTCACCAAAGGTTACAAAATCTTTCAGCCTTTGATAGGAAATGTGAAAGTGTGTAGAGATGTCAAGTTTGATGAAGCTGCAAGATGGAATTGGGACAAAGAGGAATCTAAGAATGTTAATGCAAAAATAAATAAAGAAGAGCTATGTGAAGATGACATAATTAATGATGTTCCTATAAGGGGTCAAAGTCACTTATAGAAATCTATCAAAGTTGTAATGTGGCAATACTTGAACCTGTAGGATATGCTGAGGCTACTAAGGATCCAAAATGGATTACTATAATGGAGGAGGAAATAAGGATGATCGAGAAATATTAAAACTTGGCAACTAGTGAAAAGGCCACAACATAAAAGAACCATCGGTGTGAAGTGCGTTTATAGAACTAAGCTCAATACTAATGGTTATGTGAATAAGTAGAAGGCAAGACTAGTTGTGAAGAGGTATTCTTAACTATTTGGTGTAGAATTTTCAAAAACATTTGCACTTGTGGCAAGGTTAGACACTATCAGATTTCTCATAGCACTAGCAGCACAAAAGCAATGGCGAATTTATCAACTTAATGTGAAGTTAGCTTTCTTAAATGGCAATTTAGAGGAAAAAAAATTTTGTTGAACAGTCAGAAGGATTTATAGTAAGTTCAAAAAGCCTGGTATAGCAAGATTGATGAAGACTTACATAAGATGGGGTTCAATAAAAGCATGAGTGAATCAACTTTGTATATCAAAGTTGTTGATAATAATTTAACTATTGTTTCATTGTATGTTGATGATTTACTTGTCACAGGAAGCAATGCAGGTTTGATTGAGCAATTTAAGGCTCAAATGATGCAAGCTTTTGAAATGACCGATCTAGGAGAAATGATATTTTTTCTGGGCATGGAGATTCAACAAACTCAGCATGGAATTTTTATTGGACAACAAAAATATGCTAAGGAGATGCTGAAGAAATTTAAAATGGAGGACTACAAGTCAGTAAGCACTCCTCTTTCTCTGGATGAAAATTTTAGCAAAGAAGATGGTGCTAAGAAGATTGATAAGGGATCTTACAGAAGTGTTATAGGATGTCTAATGTACTTGTCAACAACAAGACCACATATAATGTTTCATGTGAGTTTGTTATTCATATATATGCATTGTGCTAGTGAATTGCATTACAATGCTGCAAAATGGATTCTCAAGTACATCAAGTGGACTCTACCTTATGAACTGAAGTTTGAAAAGAAAGAGAAGCTATTTCTTCATGGTTTTTCTGATAGTGATTGGGTAGGATCATGCAATGATATGAGAAGTACAACCGGTTACCTATTCAATCTTGGATAAGGTTGCTTTAGTTGGAGCTCAAAGAAGCAAGAAGTTGTAGCACAATCAATTACTGAAGTTGAGTATGTTGCAGCTACTGCAGCAGTTAACCAAGTTTTATGGTTGAAAAAATTGATGACAGATTTGCAGATGGCTCAAGTGGAAGCAACAACAATATTTGTTGATAATCAAGCTGGTATAGCAATTTCAAAATGGATTCTCAGTTACATCAAGAGGACTCTACCTTATGGACTGAAGTTTGAAAAGAAAGAGAAGCTATTTCTTCATGGTTTTTCTGATAGTGATTGGGTAGGATCATGCATGATATGAGAAGTACAACCGGTTACTTATTTAGTCTTGGATAAGGTTTAGTTGGAGCTCAAAGAAGCAAGAAGTTGTAGTACAATCAATTGCTGAAGTTGAGTATGTTGCAGCTGCTACAGCAGTTAACCAAGTTTTATGGTTAAAAAAATTGATGACAGATTTGCAAATTTCAAAAAATCCAATCTTTTATGGCAGGACTAAACATTTCAAAACCAAGTATTATTTTGTTAGAAAATTTCAGAAGACTAATGAAGTTAGCTTGGCTCATTGTAATACAGATGTCCAACTAGTAGATATCTTGACAGAGGGGCTGTCAAAGTCAAGATTTGATGCGTTAAGAGAGAAAATTAGAGTTTGCAGCAAAAATAGCAAGGAGGAGTGATAGCAAAGTGATTTTATTATTGCCAGTTTGTTAGTAAAATCTAGTTGTTTAATTTCTGCTTAGTTTTTAAATCTTAATTTGCTAGAGATATTTTATGTTTTGTCTAGTCTTTCACGGCAGGACTAAACATTTCAAAGTCAAGTATTATTTTGTTAGGAAAGTTCAAAGACTAATGAAGTTAGCATGGCTCATTGTAATACAAATGTCCAACTAGTAGATATCCTGACAAAGAGGCTGTCAAAGTCAAGATTTGAAGCATTAAGAGAGAAAATTAGAGTTTGCAGCAAAAATATCATGGAGGAGTGATAGCAAAGTGCTATTATTATTGCCAGTTTGTTAGTAAAATCTAGTTGTTTAATTTCTGCTTAGTTTTTAAATCTTAGTTTGTTGGAGATATTTTACATTTTGTTTAGTTTTTTAAATCTTAGTTTGTTGGAGATATTTTGGGGATTTTTGATGGGATATTATCTTCTTCAGTTGGATTTCATCTATGTATAAATTAGTGGAATAAAATAATAAAAGTATCTTTCCCAAAACCTGCGTACTTTACAATTTTTCTGCCAACATTTTATTTAGTTTAGCACTTCAGCTAATTTGGTCAGGGTGGTGAGAGAGGTGTACATAAAGTCAATATATACGCTTATATATGAATGAAATACTACTTAATCTCTAATTAAATACATTAATTGTTGAATTAAATTTCTTCAAATGTATATAAATTTTGAACCTAGAAAGCTATCTGTTCAGGAGAGTTGTTGGGGCTAATTTAGTATCAACATGCAAAAACAATTAAAATATAGATGCTTTCAAAAAAATACTACAGAAGGTATTACCTATTACCATTATTCTTAATTAAGCAAAATAATGAATATATATGATGCATGCTTCTCGATTATCAAATCTTTTTTATTGATGCGTGCATGACAAGGAGCCTCTTTTTCTTTCTTTTCCTGAAGCAGTCACTTTAAAGTGTTTTAAGATTAAGCAGAAGCTCATGCAGGAAAAGGAGCGTCGCCCTCATTCTCTAACTTCTTCATTAATATAGTGGAGGTAAGTGGTGACAACATTCAACTTGAACAGTGGAGCTTGCCATGTGATTTTATTGAAAAATATTCTTACACACTTTTTTTTTTTCCAAAAAGGGCCTATTGAACTTCGTTCATGTAATTCCAGGTAGAAGACAACATACAAATATCGAGGAAGTTAGTGGAATAATCAAGCCTGCAAGATAAGAATGCAGGTTTTATTCTGATATTTGATATCTATGTAGCTATTCTTCAAAATTCAAGATTCTCATTTTCCCGTCCAGAATGACATTGCTGTTGGGCCCTCCAAGTTCCGGGAAGACCACGCTCTTGGTGGCCTTGGCTGGAAAGCTGGATTCAAAACTAAAGATTAAGATAGTAGAAACATAGCTTAATTGGTTAACGAGGTTTTGTATTTGTGCTCTTTTTTTCATTTTTGGGTCTCTTACTAATGAAGTATGACCTTTCTGATCAGTTCTCTGGAAAAGTGACTTGCAATGGTCATGAAATAAAGGAGTTTACACGCCAGAAACTGCTGCTTATGTCAGTCAAAATGATCTTCATATTGGAGAAATGACGGTTAGAGAAACCTTAGCCTTTCAGCTAGATGCCAAGGAGTTGTGCCTCGTCATGGTTGGTCTATCGGATTGATTTTTTCTTGTAGTTTCATCAACTATGATATTCAAAACATGATTTAAGTTTTGAACATATATCATTTGGCATTCTGTAAAATTGCTAGCAGAGTTGTCCAGAACAGAAAAAGAGGCCAATATAAAGTCTGATCCAGATGTAGATGTCTACATGAAGGTAATGAAATTTGAGAGTATAATCTATTTCTATTCCCTTCATACAGTATGAATGATAATTTTCAAGATGGAGTAGAATGACTGATAATCAAGTGGTTGTCCCTTTGAACTATAATGTTCAGGCCATAGCAACAGAAGGCCAGACAACAAACCTGATAACAGATTACGTTCTAAAGGTAAATCAACACATTCAAAATGTTCTCTGATCGTCTTAAATTCTTTATAAAGTTTAGTGTCAATTTCTCTTACTTTCTTTGCTTCATGCATAAAGATTCTGGGACTGGAGATCTGTACTGATACTATTGTTGGAAATGCCATGTTAAGAGGTATCTCTGGTGGACAAAGGAAACGTGTTACAACAGGTAAAAAAAAGCTTGATTTCTGTGTAATGTTTGATTATCAAAGGGAATGGTTATGTAAGAATCTTGAATAATCATAAAATTTACAATTACAGGGGAGATGCTGGTTGGAACAGTTAAGGCCCTTTTCATGGATGAAATATCTACTGGTTTGGACAGCTCAACAAGTTATCAAATAGTGAATTCACTGAAGCAATATGTTCATATTCTCAAAGGAACCGCTCTCATCTCACTATTGCAGCCAGCACCAGAGACTTACAATCTTTTTTATGAAATTATTCTACTCTCTGATGGCCATGTATCAGGGTTCCCGTGAACACGTCCGTAAATTTTTTGATTCAATGGGTTTTAATTGCCCTGAGAGGAAAGGCGTGGCAGACTTTTTGCAAGAAGTTAGTGTAAATTCATCTTCTTTCTATCCATCTGTCTACACTGTTTTGAGCAAGTGTTAAATAAGGTAAAAGTTTATAGGTGACATCAAGGAAAGATCAGGAGCAGTACTGGGCACACAAAGATCAGCCTTATAGATTTGTCACCGCCGGAGTTTGCAGAGGCATTGCAGTCTTTTCATGTTGGGATAAGACTTCGTGATGAACTTGCAACTCAATTTGACAAGTCCAAGAGCCACCCAGTTGCTTTGACAACCAAAAATTATGGAGTGGGAAAAATGGAACTGTTAAAACTTGCTTATCTGGAGAGTATTTACTCATGAAGCGCAATTTATTTGTCCATGTCCTCAAGGTTTTCCAAGTAGATTTGGGCTTTGGAAGCTTTCACTTTTTAACGTCTAACTAATGCTTCAAATCCATTATTTTATGATGTTTTTTGTTTCTCCTCTTAGCTTGCTTTGATAGCAGTTATTGCCGTGATCATTTTCCTCTGGACTGAGATGCACCGGGATTCAGTGACTGATGGAGGGATATATTCGGGTGCGTTGTTCTATGCTGTTGTTGTGGTTATGTTCCAATGGAATGGCTGAGCTTTCGATGACCGTTTCAAGGCTTCCTGCATTTTACAAGCAAAAGGACTTGCTCTTCTACCCTTCATGGGCATATTCTTTTCCTTCGTAGATCCTCGAAATCCCTGTGACGTTTGTGAAAGTGGGTGTATGGGTATTCCTCACCTACTATGTCATTGGATTTGATCCAGACGTTGGAAGGTAAAACAGTTAGACTTTCAAGTTTCCCATGCTCTCTTCTCTTCTGTTTGAATCATTTTGAATATATAATGACATGTATGCATGTGTCTACCTGATGCAGATTCTTTAGGCAATTCCTTCTTCTCATACTTGTAAACCAGATGGCTTCTGCCTTATTGAAGCAGATGGTAGAGGCATGACAGCAGCTCTCACATTTGGGTCGTTTTCATTGGCCATCCTTTTTGCTATGAGTGGTTTTGTCCTGTCAAAAGGTATCAATCATACTCGTAGACACAAACTGAAAAACGTTCCCTTCTCTCATGGTGATTTGCACTTACAGTGCTCCTCTCTTTGCTTTATGTCATGCACAGACGATGTAAAAAAATGGTGGACATGGGGATTTTGGATATCACCTGTGATATATGGACAGAATACCATAGTAAGTAATGAGTTCCTAGGGAAGAAATGGAGACATGTAAGTTTTTGACTAATTTATTTGTGCGTATTATCGTGCTAGCTTTATCACATAAGTATTTTGATGTCTTAAGAAAGGTTTTTCTCACGGAACCATACTAGGAGTTGAAGTTTTGAAATCCCACGGGTTCTTATCAAGAATCATTTCAACTTAGAAAGTTAAAATGATGAGTGATGGGTTGTCTATTAATAATTTTTAAGATGTCTCTTTCCATTTAATTTTTTTTCTCTAAAACTTGTTTGAGAGTTTTTTTATTTTTTATTTTTCTCTTTTTTTTAATTATATTGTTTAAGGGAACAGGAGTTGATAGTATTCAAATTCTTGATCCTTTAAATATAAAAGTTTTAATAATATTAAGAATTATTTTAAATTAAAAATTTAAGATAATAAATAATAAAAGTGATATTTAATCTACGGATGGCGTATAATTATTTATTTTTTAATAATATTTAAATTATAATATGTAATAAAAATAATTTTAAAAAATATTTATTTTTTATATATTGTTGGTGAACAATGGACAGTGAAGGTGGACAATCGATAGCCAACCAAATCATTTTCATAATAATTTTTATAATCTTTATCAGTTATTTACTCAGTCATATTCGTATTGGAAAGGCGTGGGGGCATTGGTTGGATATACATTACTGTTCAACATAGGCCACGTACTCGCTCTCTCACCTGAACCGTAAGTTTCTTCACCTTTTATGGTCTTTCACCCAAAAACGAGAGTTTATATTCTGATATCACAGATGGATTATGCAGCACTTGGGAAGCACCAGGCTGTTAGATCAGAGCAATCTCAAAGCACTGAGCAGGATAATGGCAGTAAAGGAACTCATCTGTTGAAGCGCAGAAACGCAAATAGAGGTAATTCATCTCATAACAAAAATGCATCACTAGTGATGTCTGTAATGAGTAAAATTTGATTTTCGTTCACATTATACCTTATGGGTTGAAAAATGCGCAGTAAGAAACGATTAAAGTAGAAGTGGAAGCACCTATCCTCGATCTTTGTCCATAAGGGAAGAAGACGCTGTGGAAACCAATCATAACAGAAAAAGAGGAATGGTTCTTCCTTTTGAACCACATTCCATCACTTTTGATGAAGTAACATACTCTGTTGACATGCCACAGGTAATCTAGTAATAATATAGATAAATGGAAAAGGGTTGTTTTCAATTTTCAGAGTATTATTTGTTAAATTATTTTACTGAATCCTTGCAGGAAATGAAGAGCCGAGGTGTTGTTGAGGATAGGTTGGTTCTTTTGAAGGGGGCCGGCGGAGCTTTCAGGCCAGGTGTTCTCACTGCACTAATGGGTATCACCGGTGCTGGTAAAACAACTGATGGATGTACATACTGGTAGAAAAACTGGGGGATATATTGGAGGGAACATCACAAATCTGGCTTTCCAAAGAAGCAAGAAAAATTTGCTCGAATTCCTGGATACTGTGAACGAAATAATATTCACTCTCCTCATGTTATTATATACGAATCCTTGCTCTATTCAGCATGGCTCCGATTGTCACCAGATGTCAATGCTGAAACCAGGAAGGTTGTTATTTGAATCCTAAACCTTTTCTCGGCTTTCATGTTTCCCGTTTCATTTTCAGGGCAAAGCAAGGATCATCTTTATTAATGAAAAAAGAGCAAAGCTCCACAGAATGGACAGCAGGGTAGCAATATACCCTAAACACACATCAACTACATGTAAAGCGACCGTCTAACTAAATGTTCATTATCCATCCTAATAATGTTGAACTATTTTATTATATTAAATAAATGTTATATAGTAACGATAAAATATATGAAAATAAGTGTGAAAAATGTCATTGCCTTCTATAAAACCAAGCCCTATATAAACCCATATTAAATAAAATTAAAAATAGTCGACTCCACGTAATTTTCATTTTGCATTTTCCAAAAAAGAAAGCTTGCAACACGAGCTGCTTCATTTTTTGTTGAACTAGCTTCTTTCATGTGGATACACTTTCGGTTTCTGCATATTATGCATTTTATTAACTACAGGATCATTATTTAAACCTCAGCCAAGGACTTCCAGCCTCACAATGCAAGATAAGGTTTTTTCATATCTCTTTAATCATAAATTTTGCATAGAAGCATATTAAAAATTGGCAAAATAAAATAATGAGAAGTATTCGTTTGCATACGTTAAATAATTTCGTGTCTTATTTGTAACATATGCGCGAGATGTTCTTTATTAAGTTACTTATTTGACGTAGGCTAACAATTTTTTTCATGACCACAACCAATTTTAATGACTTAGATAACAATTATATATATGACAACTGGAGTTTCACTTGAATTGCGCAAAAGGTATAATAATGAGTGAAGAAATATCCAAATTACACTAAGACATTTAATTTGTTGTGAATGCATTAAGTTCTTTTACTATCAGTAAATATGTTTTTAAAATATTACAATACGTTTCTTATATATATTTAGGTTAATCTCATTTTTATTGAGAAATAAAATTCCTAGGAACAATTGAATATTTTACTTAACCAGTGGATGCAGATGTTCATTGAGGAAGTCATGGAACTTGTGGAGCTGAACCCACTGAGGCAGGCATTAATTGGATTGCCGGGTGTGAATGGTCTCTCGACAGAGCAGTGCAAAAGGTTGACTATTGCAGTTGAGCTAATGGCAAACCCTTCTATAGTATTCATGGATGAGCCTACTTCTGGGCTGGATGCAAGAGCTGCTGCTATTGTTATGAGAACGGTTAGTAACACAGTGGACGCCGGAAGGACAGTTGTATCTATTTCTTTTTCAATGAACTGCAACTTTTCCTAATGAAACAAGGAGGGCAAGAAGTATATGTGGGGCCTTTGGGACGCCATTCTTCCCAATTGATCAATTACTTCCGAGGTAGAATGGTTATGAAAGAGGGAATACCGAAGTGAATGTTTTCATTTATACCTTCATCTGGGTAAAGTTTCAGTCACGTGTATACTTTCCTCATGAAGGGAATTTAAGGTGTCAGTAAGATTAAAGATGGCTATAATCCAGCAAGATGGAGGAGTTCAGCAAAAGAAATTGAATTGGGGATTGATTTTGCTGAGGTGTACAAAAATTCCGAACTTTACAGGTATTTATTAAGTCTAATCAAATTCCAGAGCCGATGCAGTCAAATGGAAAAACTTTGTTAAGAGTGCTTACTAACAGTATGGAATGCTCTTTGATGTGTTTCAGCAGGAACAAAGCGCTTATTAAAGAACTGAGCACTCCAACTCCTGGTTCGAAGGACCTTCATTTTCCTTCTCAGTACTCACAATGAATTTTACTGGCGCAATCCTTTATACACTGCTCTAAGATTCCTCTACTCAATCTGCGTCTGTATTGTTTGGGAGCATGTTTTGGAAGCTTGGCTCCAAAATGCAAGATTAAATTGGAAACTAGGAAATGTTAATAGCTTCCAACTCTTCTTTTGTTCATTGTCGTAAAATTTAAATTTTCACATCAACTGTAACAAGATCTTTTCAATGCCATGGGATCTATGTATGCTACTGTTCTCTTTGTTGGTGTTAAGAATAGTAATTAAGTGCAGCCAGTGGTGGCTGTGGAGCGAACAGTCTTTTACAGAGAAAGAGCTGCTGAGATGTATTCAGCTTTGCCATGTGCCTTTGCACAGGCAAGCATTTTCTTATTGAAGAGACTTGCTCTACTATTTACTTCTCCACATGTCATTATTATATCCTTTCTGATCTTCATCTTTCTCTTGCAGGTTATGATTGAGCTCCCGCATGTTCTTTTACAAGCTGTGGTCTACGGCAATAGTTTATGCAATGATAGGTTTTGAGTGGATGTGTCAGTAAAGTGTTACTTCACCTTCCTGTACTTCACCTAATTCTATTGCATGATGGCCGTAGCAATGACACCAAACCAGCACATTTCCTCTATAGTGTCCTCCGCATTCTATTTAATATGGAATCTCTTCTCGGGATTCATTGTCCCAAGACCTTTTTTTAAAACATTTAGCACACAGAATACATATTTAATGGGTTTTATCTATTTTTTATGGATTAGCAGAGGATCCCAGTATGGGGGAGATGGTACTACTGGGCAAATCCAGTAGTTTGGAGTTTGTATGAGTTGATGGCTTCACAATTTGGAGATATAAAGCACAGTATTCAGTCTACTATGGCACAGGTGCAACAGTGGAAGACTTTGTCAGAAATTACTCTCGTTACAAGCATGATTTCGTGGGAGTGGTTACAGCTGTGGTTGTTGCATTCGCAGTAGCTTTTGCATTGATCTTTGCTGTATCCGTAAAGATGTTTAGTTTCCAACACCGCTAGGATCGCCATCAAATTCTAGTTAGGAATATTTTGCACAGAAAAAAAAGCACATAGCC
Organism: Gleditsia sinensis; assembly: GCA_037074535.1. NCBI lineage: Eukaryota > Viridiplantae > Streptophyta > Magnoliopsida > Fabales > Fabaceae > Gleditsia > Gleditsia sinensis. Next base: position 18,038,777 of record CM073471.1, read on the forward strand.
TTCTGTATTTTTTTTTTCTTTTTACCAATTAAATGTATCATAGCCTATTGCATTTGTTAATAGTTTCTTTCATTCTTACCTTATATGAAAAGCCAAATTACTCGTTTTCTCGTTCTCATCAACTTTTTTTTTCCCCGAAACAGGAGAACGTACATAGCCAGAGTTCATCTGGTGAAACACACAATCTACCTTAAAGACATTCCAAGGGTGATTGAAATCGCAAACCCACTTCAGTGTAAAAATAGTAGAAAAGATAAAGAAATCAACCTTATCTTCCATTTGGGCACAAGCTTCCACGTAAATGGTAAGGTAATTTGCCCATTTGTGAACCTGAAAATCCTTGGCCGATCGAGGTCTACATGTGGTCCTGTAATTAATCTAACGCTTAATATGACTATCGAAGAAGCCAAGTTAAAGAATAATGAGGCAACTTTTCTGGGTAGTGCTTGCCATTGTCGGATATATCATCCTCAATCCCATTCCAAGTATGTGTCAGCTAGAAGACAGGCACGCCATTATCAGTATCATAAACCGAAGATCATGGCACTTACAAGGAAACAAATATATAAAAATGACTCAAATTTGTTTTTTTTTCTTCTTATATGAATTTCAACTTTTTGATATATGAACATAATTATTTTTTATTAAATTAATTTATGAAAATTAATCCACTGAATATATATATAAAAGAAAGATATTGTAATGTTAAGAAAATATATTTATCGAAGGTAAAGGAACTGAGTGTATTCACAGCAAATTAAATGTCTAAATATAACTTGGATATTTCTTCACTCATTGTTATAGTCTTTTGCACAATTTAAGTGGGGCTCCAGTTGTCACATATATAATTCTTATCCATAAGTCATTAAAAATGGTTGTGGTCATGAAAAAAATTGTTAGCCTACATCAAATAAGTAAAATAATAAAGAACATCTCGCGCATATATTACAAATAAGACTCGAAATTATTTAACATATGCAAATGAATACTTCTCATTAGTTTATTTTACCAATTTTTAATATGCCTCTATGAAAAATTTATGATTAGAGAAATAAGAAAAAAAAACCTTATCTTGCATTGTGAGGCTGGTAGTCCTCGGCTGAGGTTTAAATAATGATCCTATAGTTAATAAAATGCATAATATGCAGAAACGGAAAGTGTATCCACATCAAAGAAGCTAATTCAACGAAAATGAAGCAGCTGGTGTTGCTTGCCACTGCACTGTCATACGAATTGGCTAAAACCCACTTCAAGCAAGTGTTGGCTAGAACGTGTTCATGCACTCATGCTGTTGTCACGTGATAGGGGAAAATTAAAAACAAAAAGCTTTCGTTTTTGGAAAATGCAAAATGAAAATTACGTGGATTCCACTATTTTTTATTTAATTTAATATGGGTTTATATAGGGCTTTGTTTTATAGATGGAAATGACATTTTTCACACATATTTTCATATATTTTATTGCCATTATATATATAACATTTATTTAATATAATAAAATAGTTTCCATTATTAGGATGGAAAATGAAAATTGAGTTAGAAATTTTAAGGTGTGTTTGGTTTGTAAAAATATTTTTTATTTTTATTTTTTGAAAATAATTTTTATTTTTTATTTTTTATATTTTTAAAAATGCGTTTAATTTGTGTTTTTATTTTCACTATTTTCTTGTTATATGATTATATTTTCAATTTATTTTTATTTTTATCAAACATTGTGTATATAATTTGAAATAATTGAAAAAAATACTATTCTTACAATTTGCTATAGTATTAAAAATTCTGAAAATGTTTTTTTGACGTTTTCAAAATTTTTAAAAATTCAAAAAAAAAATTTTAACATAAAAATAGAAAATAGTAACCAAACATATTTTAATGACTATTTTCAATTTTTAGTAAAAATGAAAACATCTAAACCAAACAAACACTTTATTTATCGGACGCTTTATTTACGGTATATTGCTACCCTGTTGTCAATTTTGTAGAGCTTTTCTCTTTTTTCATTAATAAAAATGATGCTTATAAATATTATTAATGTCAAGATCAATTGCTGAAGTATCACTAAGCCAAAATTTATAATCCTAAACTTATGACTTTGTTTTGTAACTAATTATCAAGATTAAATTACTTACCATTAAGTAAAAAATAAATTAATTACAACTGTTTGGACATGCATGCATATCTAACCAGAAAAATTTAAAACGCTCAAACTTTTTTATAAAATTAATTACCCATCAATTTACCATGTAAAACTCATATCAGACTAATTCCAACTTTACAATGTGCTTTGGAGTAAAATAAATTCTTACTCCAAAAGCACATGAGAATAATCTCTTTAAGCTTAACTAAAAAGAAGTTTTATTTTTTATTTGTTTGATTTAATATATAATTAATACTCTTATTAAATGGATGTAAATTAAATTATTTAATTCCTTTTATTGAAATAATTGGTAGCCAGATATTAGCAAATGAAACCGAAAGAGAATTATTAGAAATAAAAGAAGGTGGGTCATGTCATGCGGAATTCAAAGCATCCAATTATAACACCTCACTTGCTGCTTTCTTTTCTTTTCCATTTTCTCTAATAATCCAAAAATTTCTGAGAACCAGAGAGGTTCTATTCACAACTTGCTTGCAGGAGGATGCAGCTGGCCAGTGCAAACGACAGAGAGGACTTGACTTAGCAATTTGATTTATTTAACATCAACCGAAAGGACCACACTAACTAATTCTATTTAATCAAAGCGCGCGTGTGAGGATCTCGTAGAAATATTATTAACTCTCTCATTATAATTAATATTCACTAAAATTTTCAACTAAATCGCATGCATGTTATTATATTTAACCATTGTCAGCTACACTTTTTATTTATTGATGGCAATGACATTTTTCACACTTATTTTTATATATTTTATTGTTATTATATAACAATTATTTAATATAATAATATACAGTTCACCATTATTAGGATGGGCAATGAACATTTAGTTCGAAGGCTTAATTTTTCGGTTGCTTTTCATGTAGTTTGTGTGTTTAGGGTATATTACTAACCTGCTGTCCATTTTGTAGAAAGATCAAGTGCTGAATTATCAGTAGGCCAAAATTTATAATTCTAAACCTGTGATAAAATAATTATGAATGTTAATGTACTTACCATTAAATTAAAAATGTATTAATTACAACTTATTATTTTTAACTCACTATAAAATAGACACTAAAGAGTTTGAGCACATAAATTCAAGATGTGGTATTTAATCCATTGTTGATATATAATTTTTTATCTATCAACGATGATTAAATCGTAATATGATAAAAATAATTTTAAAAATAATATTTTTATCACGTTTTATTATTTAAATATTATTGATAAATAAAATAAATTATTTACTAATAGTAGACCAATATAACTTGAATATCCGTCAAAGATTAATTTATTAATTTTTTTTCTGTTTTTCTTTGGTTAGCATGCAAAAAGCAAAAAAAAAAAAAAAAATTACCAGCTTTAGCTACAGAGACACTTTTAGTCAAATTAATATGAAAGTATAAAAAAAAAAAAATTATCCGCGTACATAATTTTTTTATCTATTAACGTTATATAAATTATAACATATAATAAAAAAATAATTTTTTAAATTAATTTTATCTGATATCATAATTTAAATATTATTACTAAACCAAATAGTTATCCATTTTCGGTACCAAATAGTAACTCATCTATCAAAGCTTTAATATATTTTTGTTACAACTTTGATTAAAGGATTGCTTAATCTCCATATTTATATTATATCTTCTTTCCTTTGACAAACGTAACACTCCTTAAAGACGTTGATTAAACACAAAAGTACAGCATCTTCTGTACGTACCCTCTATTCAAGGGAAAACAAAACCCAACACAAACTACATGACAATTTTCCTCTTACTTTATTAAGTCACTATCCCCTTTTTCTCAAATAATGACCAAGTCCTCCTCCTCCTTCTCGTCCACCTCCACCATTATCATCTTATTACAAGCCGGCATCAAATGGCACGCCAGTGCTAGGAATCCACGAATCTCCGGCGAGGAAATTCCCAACTGTGAACTTCCCAGCCTCTGATGGATTAGTAATGACATGAAACCCTGGCCATTTCACCCTCCCACCAGTGGCAGCACCAGGTCCAGTATTCATAAACTCGCCATAATAGAGAGTGCTGAGAGCAAAATTACCGCTCCACGGCGACCACCCGGCAGGGTCAATTACAGAGTCCAGATTGCTCTTCATCACCACCGTCCTCGAGTACTGCTTCCATGGCCGGCCCAGAAAGGTCTTGAACGAACTCTGCACCGGTTTCAAGTCCGACGAGGCGGTGACACGGCAACCTTGGAGGATAATGCCCGTGTTCTCATTTGGGTCGGATCTCGCCTGCGCCGTCACTGTGTTCCGCTGGTTGCTCATCGGCTTTCTCACGTAGATGTTGCAGTTCTGAAGAACGGCAGTAGCGTCGCCGAAGATGAAGTCGACGGTGCCGTATATGTCACAGTCACGGTAGAACTGGCGCTGGGAGTAGACGTATAAGGTGTCTTGGTAACCCTTGAAGCTGCAACGGTAGAAAACCGAGTGGTCCGCGCCAGACCGGAGAGCCACCGCCTGGTGACTCTGTGGTCCGGCGGTGTTCTCGAAGGTTATGTCTTGGGCTATGAAGTTGTCACCAGAAACAGCTGTAACAAAGAGGCTTCATGTAAGTTCATGAAAATTGCAGTTCCTTTTATTTTTTATTTTTTTTGTTTTAAAATATGAAATATTTAGATTTTTTTTTTCTTTCAGTTGGTTTGCTATGATGATAAGAAATTTGATATGTTACTCAGTTGTTTCGATGAAATTCAGATAATACATGCTGTACAGAAGTACTTCTTGTCCCAATCTCCATGTGGGTCGACCAAGTGATGATGATCATATTTGACTTCTTATTTTACTGCAAATTAATAAAAATAATGTTGGATTTCAATTTTTTTTTATATCTCTACTACCCTTCTTTTCAAATTTAATGTTAAATTTGAAAACCTAATTTTTTTTAATTTATTTTAAAAACGAGTATATAATTTACATAAATTTGAGATTGTGTGTGTACGTTGTGTTGGTGTTACCTATATTACTGAAATATATTTGATCATATTACCAAAATCATTTAACACCATTAACTCAAGTGGGATTATTTCTTCTTCTTTTTTCTACTTTCTAATATAACCAAAAAAATTTAAATTTGAAACCTTTATTTTTTTTAGTTTATAAGCAATCATATATCTTCAATTTCTTATATATATATATATATATATATATATATATATATATATAGATCGAACTCAACACCATCAGTTAATTAGAGACAATTCCAGTATGATTAATGTAAATAAGCAAATATACAATATTATAAATATTGCATTAATTTTAATAAAAACTTACCAAAAGTGGCTGAGCGAAAAGTCGTGGTTTCTTGAGCATCCTTGCTACTCCTAACAATAGTAGCATCAATGCCATCTCCAATGATCATCAAGTTTTTCATGTTCCTCTTAATCTCAACGTTCTCTTCATACACACCTGCTTTAACTTGCACAATAACTCTTCTGCTTCCCCCCTTGCTTATTTTTGCAGCTGCAGCCACACCCTCTGATATGGTCTTATAGTTCCCACTCATATCTTTGGCCACCACAACATCGGCTTTTGAACCTGCCTGGAGCAGTTTCCTTCGGTCCGAACCCGATAGCCATTTGGGGAAGCCGTGATCGGAGAACAACAACTTTCTCTTAGTCCCATTACCAACTTGTTCTGTCGATAACGATGAAGATGAAAATGAAAATGACGATGACGAGGCTGCCAGAGCGTTGCTGATAGCTAGGGAATTGCTGAGCAATTTGGAGAAGTTGCTAAGCATTGCTGGGAAGAAGTTTAAGTGGGAAGGAAGGTTAAAGTCGATGAAACCATTTTGGCAAGTTTGGTGGTTGGCTATGGAGGCACTTAGCCACGTCAGTTTATCGTTTGGGTTTTTCGAGCTTATGGAGCGATTGAGGTGATAAACTGTGTCTTCATAGAGCTCTAAGCAATCACTCCATGCAGAAATGGCTCGTTTGTCTTTGAAGTTATTTTTGAGTTCCATGGTTGAGACAAGCTTGTGAGCCTCAATGGCTTGGTCCATGGTGACCTTAAGGGCCATGTCATGGAAGGAAGAAGAAGTTGATAGTGTGTTGGTGGTGGTGGTGCCTAGGTAATGCTTGCACACACGAGGGTATGGGGTATGGAGGCATGAAAACGAAGCTTCACTATGCAAAACCTTGAGAGAGTAAATGAGAAAGGCGTAAGCAATGCAATAATTCAAGACAAGCTTGTCCATATTCTTATATTGAAATGAAAATAGACCAAGCTGTTTTGCTACCAAAATTGCTAGTAGCTTGCTAGAAATATTATGAGAGGATTCTCTTTCAGATTGCTTATGAGTGACAAAAGAATTGGCAAGGGTAGGGCTCTATATATAGGCATAGGCAGTGACTTGGCCTAGCTAGGTAGGGTATGCAAGGATGATAGGGTGGGTGTTGGCGCGCAAGGATGTGGACCGTTGTATAAAAATTAATTAAAAAGCGAATTGCTATCTTACTCTTTAGAGCATATACATTTTTTTTTAAAATTTAATTTCTTAAAGTTTAATTTTTTATTTTATTTTAATCATTCAAAGACTCTCATGTTAAAAAAGGTTCTCACGATGACTTTATTAACGAATTTGGTTATTTGATCTAATTGATAGTTTAATTGATCCTTAAATGTTTATCCAGCTTAACACATATAATATGTTGCTTTTTACTCAAAATTGAAGACTTTTCGTTTGAAAAAGTAAAGAAAATATTTTATTAGTAAGTCCCTAAAATTGAGTAAAAAGTAGAGTATCATGTTAGGCTAGATAAGCTCTTAGACCAAATAAATAAATATGTATTAGGGTTAACATGCAGAATGATGACTTGTAATATGAGGCCGTCTTTAGAAGATTAAAATAAGATACTTCTACTTTAAAGAACTAAATTGAAAAAAAAAATATCTTTTAAGGATATATAAAAACAACAAATCACTCATAAATAAATCAAATCAATAAAAAATAGATATGTAAACATGTCAGAAACATTTTCTAATACAACTCACTTCTTACATATTTGTATATGTGTTCATAATTGACTTTATGTATTGTCTAACTAAGAATATCTTATTATGTACCATTTCATGCTCTTTGGGGGGCCATGCGTGACTTTTACGTGAGAAAAAAAAGAAGTTCTAGTGTTATATTAGTCAGCTCAAAAAACTAGAGATAGATAAAGAGAGAGAGCGAGAGAGAGAGAGAGAAAGGAATCTTCTGGGTTTCATTGGTGTATAGCAATATAAACTGTAAAGAGTGTGAAATTTTGTGGTTTTAAATTAAATTAGTTGAGGGGATATAAGCTAGGCCACTAGATTATGGCCTCAATCTGTGTGTTCATAGCTTTTTCTTGTACCACGTAATATTTAAAAAGAAGTTGGAAGTGATGGATACAACATAAAATGGTCCATTCATGGGTAGCTTCCTTCCACTTTGTTAAATGTTATCACTTTCAATACATTATTAGTCAACAAGCTAGACAATATGGTGCGTTCTCTTCACGGTTCTCTCCTATTCGTTAATATTGATCGTATACAATTTCTTCAGTTTTCTACCTCTTTAATGTCCGTTCGATCGTACTTTTAAGTTTTTCCAAGTAGAGTTTCAGAAAAATACAAAAACGAAGAAGCGAATAGCATTTTATCAAATAATTAATTTCATAAGTATTTTTAACAATGTCATCAGTGTTTAGTCAATCTTTTCAAAAAAATGCATTTACTGTCAAATTACTAAAAGGTCATGCTTAAAAGGAATTTAGGTCAAATAGATTTGGAGTTATTACTGGGAAATTTCTAAGTTATTGCAGTTATTTTTCCTTATATATAGTTATTTAGGAATGCGTTAGGAGCTTAAAGCATCTCAATAATGAATATAGAGTTGGTATTTAGTACACCGGCGGTGGACAATTTTTTATCCACCAACAGTGTTCAGATCATGACACGTGACAAAAATAATTTTAAAAATTATTATTCTTATCACGTGTCGCGATCTGGATAACGCTGGTGGACAAAAAATTATTCACCGCCGGTGGACCAAATATTTTTCCATGAATATATTTGGGCTAACAATGGGTAATAATTATGAAATTCACCATATATTTTAATGACTAATATTCTTAGAACTGAATAAAAAAAACACAAAATGATAGTTAGATTAACAAGTCTGAAGTTCCTTTCATATTATGTTTCAAAAGAAAAATGACAAAGAAAAAGAAAGACAATACTTTAAATTCCATTTTGTATTGATCTTTTAATATACATACTCACCATGTTCTAGAGATAAAACTAAAAAACTTGATTGCAACCGATTTGTGGGAGACCATAGTTTCAAAACCCACTATTAAAATGGACCCAATGACTTCCCTCGTTTTCAGGTTAAGCATCCGATATGTGATTAACTAGATTATCAAACATTCCAATTATAGTTTTGTCAATTTTTTTTTCTAACAAGTTCATATAGAATACTTTTATGAATTTCTTAATCTAGCCTGAATGATTTATCATTAATCAAACAAAAAAAGTGGATAAATTGAGGTCAATACAAAAATACTTAAAACACCACTTGATCATGCATAATATTAAAAAAGAGAAAATTATTCTCTCTTTTTTTTTGCTGAAATTTGTATGTCCAAATGTATTTTTTTTCTCTTAACTTATTATTTTTTACAATTAATCTCCTAAACTATCAGCCCCATTGCACTTTGGCTATTGTTGTATAAATTAACAGTTAATTTTAACAATAAATATAAAAAATTATCAAAATACTCTTTTACTTATTTAATTTGATACCTCATTATGTACTTTTTTTTATGCATGATAAAAGTATTTTGACAATTTATATAAGTATCTTTAAAATTAATGTCTAACTTAGACTATTGAAAATAAAATACAATAAAGTAGATAAATTAGATGGGCAATTACAAAAATTAATAGATTAAAAAAAGTATAATTGAATGCAAACATTAATTAAAGTGAGAAAATGGTAATTTCTCTAAGAAAATGCCAAAAAAAGGCTGGCCATAGGCAGAAATTAAAAAATAAAATTGAACAGCTAGTGATAATTAAACTAATTAACTACCAGCAGATTAAACTTCCAATTACTTCCACACTGCATGTCTCTTATAAATCCCCACCGTATATAGTTTTCCAAACACACACGAAATGACCCGTGAAGCTTTGTGACTTTGATTATGATGGCATTTTTGCTTTTCCCTCTAAACCAATCAAAACCAGTAATTAGATTAGGTGAGCGTCACAGCTCCGTGCACATCTCTCTCTCTCTCTCTCTCTCTCTCTCTCTCTATTCATATGTAATTATAGATATGGTTGTTGAATGGTCTACCTGTTAATTTATTATTATAATGTTATTATACAGTTGGTGCCAGGTGTCTTCATTGTACCTGTTCTTATCTAGCTTTCCTAATACAATATAAACCCTACACTGTACACGTGTTGGCCTATCATCCTCTTATGTCTTTGACATTGATCTGTCCTCAAGAATTATAATATGTTTATTTCTCCATTAAATAATTGATAATAATAACAATAATAATTGAACTTTTCATAATCGCTTTCCTTGTATGACAAAGACTTCTCCTTCCACCAAGGAAAAAGGAAAATGAAAAGTTGTGTACCACAAAGCAAAGCAATGCTGCCAGAAAATCTATAGGCTACGATAATAATGATAATTTATTTTATATATATCCATACCATAATTTTCATTTATGGCATTCTATCTCAAGTGCGGTTTTAAAATATCCAATATAATGAGAGTTATAATCAAGCCAAGCTGAGTTTCATTTTTAATGTGTTCAAATATTTTATTTAAAATAAATTAAGATTGAATTCAAACTCAAATTTTAGTTAAATAAAAATTATGATTAAACTCAGTTTCTGTTTTATTTAAAATATATAAGATGAATTTGGAATTTGAGTTTGAATTTAAATAAATAATTTTTTTTATTAACTCAACTCTTTCAATAAATGAATTGAACTTGAGAAGTTTATGAACAATATTTCTGTTGTGGTAACAGGTATGAAATATGTGACTGCAATTTATAATAACTGCATTTTTTTTCATATTTTTTCACAATCACCGTAACCATAATACAATTGCAGTTTAAAACCTTTGATTTTAAGTTTCCATTTAGCTTCTATATATCATTCTCAATTAATAGACCAAATTCAAGTTCAAGTAATCAAGTTAAAAATTATGAACGAGTTTGACATTTATTAAATATCACTGCAAGAAAAATCAAATTTAGCAATTGTCAAATCCGTTGCTATATATATCATACTTGCCATATTCTAATTTAATATTATTTGGAACTTTATCAATCGATTTTAAAATTAACGCATAACATACATAATTTTTTTAATGTGAGAAATAATTAACTATTTGATTACGTACATGCACATATTGTTGTCCGATTTTAAATCCAATGGTTAAATCAATGAAAATCATATCTTATAATAAAATATTGAAAAGTGTAAAAATACAATTTCTTACATCATGTCAATATGAACACAGGCATCATGCCAGTTATTTATTAAGACATGCAGTAGCGTCTGTTCTATAACGGTCAGGGTCTTAATTTGTCTTTATGGTTATATTACTTTGCCGGACTTAGTTTGGGAACAAATACTTCAAGTCAGTTTAAGCGAACAATCATCAGTTAATATGTGAACAAATTAATCTTTGCAAACATATCAAGAAAAGTGGAAACACGTAGTTCAAATGAAGAATTGCAAAGCATGATCACGACTTGCTAACAATATCTTCTTTTTATTCTTATCTTTTTTCTTAATTATTATATGGATAAGAATAGATTCTTTTTTTCTTAATTATCATATGGTAAGTATAGATTTTTTTTTCTATCTTGGTGTGGTGCACATGTCAGTTTGTGTGCATCGTCAATTAATTCATCTTCGCGGTCTAATCATATGTAACAGTATTGCGGCTCGTTTTTATAACTAGGGCAACCCAATGGGATTGATTGATGAATTATAGTTTACCTGTGTGTGATTTTACCTTGTATCATTTTGTTTCCGAGTGACTTTACAATTCTTAGTTTTTCTTCACAGGAGACTACCATTTCATTTTTCCTTCTCCAAAGTAACTTTCATCACTTGTGTTTGGGGGTGCCGTCATTAACTACAGCTACAGGTAGTGGTAGCCCTTCCCTCCTGCTTCTCTTTTTTTTTTTTACAAATAAATATTTTAAATTTATCTTTTATGAGAGAGAAATTTTTTCGATATGTCTTCTTTAAACAAATTTGAGAATTTTTAATCTTAATTTCAATCTGTTTTTATTGATAGATCAGAACAGTGTTTGTCCCACTCCAATTGGAGTAAGTGTTATTGTCCCCCCCCCCCCCCAAATTGAGTTTTTAATAGTTTTTTTCCTTCTTTTTTTTGTCTAGATATCTCATGATGTTCTGAAAATTGTTAAATCTAATTCAATAAGTAAAGAAAAGTAATTATTTCATTACAACATCAATGATAATGGTGATTAGTTTTCGTCCCAAAGTTTAATGAATCTGTAAAAAAAAATTATTTGTCTTCTATTTCACAAAAAAAATTATATATATTCATTTGTTATTAGATTTAAGATTTCTATAATTATTGCAGGTGTTGTTGAATTTTGCTTTTGGATAAAAAATTTCTATTTTTATATAAAAATAATATTAATTTATTCTTACTATTTCCATACCCTCGCAGCACGATTGGCATATAACCCTTTTAAGTCCAATTTTGCAATTATATATAGTGCAGTCAGCAGGGTTTTATTTTTGGCCTGATAAGTTTCTCCTTTACCAGGCAATTAGGGCACGTTATAGACCATAATATATGAAGGCTTAATGTTCCAAAAGCTGAAAATGATAACCAAGATGCTTAGCAGTTTGATCATTTGTGTATGTTGGACTTCGTCAAATTTGATAAAAGGATATATCTCTTTCGAAGATGTCCATTTGTTCATTTCTTTTTCAGTTCAAGAGCCACGACTTAACCTTAGAACTAGACAACTACTAATATACCATGACTTGCCATCCATGTCTATATTGGAGTAAGCTAAGGTTCAAAGCTTTTGCTGAATAGTTCAGTACTATTTTGTTTTCTATTTTATTAATTAATAATAAAAGAATAAATTTCTATTTTGATAATTGAAAGATATATATATTTATCTCAATTTGATACTGCAAAGTTTTATTTATTTATTTTTTATTTTAGTACTCTAAAGACTGCACTTAAAAAAATATTTACTATAACTCCTTTAACATATATTTAACAAGTTTACTTTATTGGCCAAATCAAGAGTTTACATAAATGAAGGCTTCAGGTAACAATATATATAAACTCTTGGAATAAGATTATGAAATTTTGATAAATCTGTTATTTAAAGCCAATTTCATATTTAAATTATTTCAGTTGGAGTAGTTGAGAGTTATAATTGGCTAATTTTAATTGGATTATGCAATTTTCTTGTAAAACAAACCCTTTGCTTTGAACCTTAGCTTACTCCAATATTTCATGGGATATTTAATTTATTAAGCTTATAAAAATTGCTGAATACATTGATAACTTGCCCACTCTTATATAAGAAAAAATCATGTTTATTACATATAAACTAAATTATCATAATTTTAGCATGTTTTACCAGAAAGTGGGCATGATAAACTTGTGAACAAGAAATAACTAATTAAGGTTATTTTTTTTAATGAGAAAATTTACATGCCAAAATAAGGGTGTTAGAAGAGAAATGATATTTTAAAAGGACAAAAGAAAAAAAGAAAGAAACTAATGAACTGGCCAATGGGCTAGTTTTGTTCCGTGAATTGATATTTTAATTCAAAAGACATTCATTTTTAAATTTAGTTTTTCATTTGAATTTTCTTAACACTTCCGTTTGCTTTTTCTTTCTTTCTTTCAAAAAGCCCTTATAGTTTAATCCCAAATTAATTATGGGCTAATCAAGAATTTATATAATTTAAGTAAATATGTTGTTTAAATAAGTTTTTAGTTTAATTAGTGAAACAAATATGTTATATAAATATTTATTAATGTAGTTATCATGAAAAAATTTCTAAATATCAGATTCTTTGAATAAAATGAGAAAATAAAAATTTAAAAGATCAAATTAAAAAAATTAAAACTATCACTCTTAATATAATTAAATGTTATTTAAACCTATTTAAAAACCTGTAAACCAATCAAAAAATGCCAATTAGCTGGATTAATGCAATTCTGACCGACGCTAGAAGTGTATTTGAATTTTAAAGTTGTTGGAGCCACCTAAAATCTTTCATAGCACAGGATTTGAATTTCCTTGAATTAATGGCATAGCAAGAAAAATAAGATATTTAGACGTAAATATGCTTTTTCATACATAGCCTCAATCCACCAGAAAATTCATTAAGAATGGCCATAAAATTTCTATCTTTCCAGAATGGGATAAAAAAATTGAATTGATCACCATTGTATAATCAAACTGTTATCATAAGCTTTTTCTTTTGGGAGTATTGTAAAAAAAGCCATGAACTATATTTAATTTGCTATCAAGCTTGGGAATGTGAGGAAAGTGCTTTTTCAACTTATGATTTTATTTTGGACACTGTTTAGTTAATTTTAATTATATTTCTTAAGATATCATGGTATATGCAAAATACTATGATATTTAAAACTTTTCTATTTTTTACATGAAAAATTGAAAATAATAGAAAGGAAGATACAATAAATATTTTATAGATATTGACAAAATTAAAAATTGAATTTGTTTGATTTACTTGTTTTATGTTTTCATTTTTATCGAAAACAAAAAAAAATGGACTAAAATGTGTTTATTGGAATTTATAAAAAAATATTTTCTAATTTTTTTTAAAAAATTAATATAAGAAATCACACTTTTAATTGTGACTTTTCAACAACTTCAAAAGTAATTTGAAACTATGAATTTGGTGAGACTTTAAAGTTGTCATTCAAAAGTAATTGTACTGAACTTTCAGTCACGATTTTTTTAAATATGATTAATTTTTTAAAAATTAATTAGTAACATTTTTTGTAATTTTAAAATAGAGAATATCATAATTATTAAAAAAAATATAATTTAATAATTGCTAAATATTAAACTCAAAAATTAAATAATATTTATAGTCATTTAAGTAAATTTTTTATTTAAAAATACAGATGAATAGGTTTTTCATTTTGTAAACCTAACGTATTTCTTAAATAATAAAAATTTATTATATTGTTTTTAGGTATTGTAGAAGTTATCAATGGCTTGTAAATAAGAATATAGTACCCATACTAATAAGTTTTCTTAATTTCAAAGAGAAATTAGTAAAAATTTAAATATAATTGATTGCAAATATTATAAATATTACAATTTAAAATCTCTACATTAATATTGACATTTCAAATTTGTACCATCTAATTTCCACGTCATAAACTCTTAATATTTATACTAGGTCAATATTACATAGGAATTAGAGAATGTGTCCGGTAAAATTTAGAAAAATATATATTTTCTAAAAGCATTTTATAAAATCACTACAAGAAATCACACTTTCAATAACAAATTTTTTTTGATAAAAAAAGGTTAAAAATTATCACTGAAGTTTAAAATCTCTGCATCAATATCGACTTTTTGACTTTGTAGTATCTCATTTTCACATCATAAACCCTTAATATTTATAGTAGATCATATCAAGGAATGTATTTAGTAGAATTTAAAAGAAAATTAATATTTTTAAAATTTTTAAATCACTACAAAAAAAACTTTTAATAACATCTTTTTTACGACGACTTTAAAAATAATCACTGATATTTTAAACCTCTGCATTAATATCGACATTTCAATTTGTTACCATCTCATTTCCACATTATAAACTTTTAATATTTATACTAGGTCGATCTCAAAAACGACCCAGAGAAAATTATAAATATTATGGTGTACGTACGGATGACCCAATCAAAAATGGACATGATGTTAATTGGCGGTGATTAAGTGATGAAAGCTACAAATGGCTTTGTAGCAGGCACCTCCAAAATGCGTCTTCCAGAACTTGCTTTCACTCTTTCCTTTTCTGCAATAATAATGCTTCTTTCCACTGCAATTTCATTTCATGGATATTATATTATTCAACGCCTTTCCCTTATATATCTGCCTTTTAAATACTAATAATTAGCTGGAATCCACTTACGAGCATATTATATATACACCTCTAATTTCTGCAGTCTTCCTCACCATAATAATGATAAAAGAACAATTCAGCAAAAAGACCATAAAGACTGCAATATTAGACACATAAAATTAAATATATTAGATTATTAAAAAAAAAACTGTTATTCGCTATTGTGAAGAGCATTAATTCTGACCAATAAATCATAATTCCACCATTTCTATTTAAAAAGTGAAACTTGATAGTCTTTAGTCCCCTCCCTCCCAACCTCACCTTTTCAAGTATCAATATATATATATATATATAGAGAGAGAGAGAGAGAGAGAGAGAGAGAGAGAGAGAGAGAGAGAGAGAGAGAGAGAGAGAGAGAGAGAGAGAGACGTGTGTTTGGGCGTACGCGCTACAATTTATTTGTGTTCAATTGTGTTATGATTTTTTTCAAGGATAACCCCCATCATCTTCAAAGATTGATTTTAACTAAATGTCATCTAGTGACCCACTTGCACGGTGGATTTATCAAAATGCTTCTCGGGCAACTATCAATCTAATTCTATAAATAAAACCTTCTAATTTGTGCATACAATATAACCTCAAAACTCATTTTCTTTCGTATTCCCTTCGTAGAGGTCTTTCTGACCAAGAATAAGAATAATTCATCAAAAGGACCATAAAGACTACAATATTAGACACATAAAATGACATATATTAGATTATTAAAAAAAAACATTGTTATTCGCTATCATGAAGAGCATGCTAGCCAATAAATCATAATTCCAAAATTTCTTTTTAAAAAGTGAAATTCGATAATATAGATTTGAAGACTGTATTTAATAATACATAGAATGGCATTTTTGTGTGTGCTTATTTTTGCATTGAGGAAATTACGTATATTGTTTTATCTTTTTATAGTTTGGCTCGAATTAAGATTTCCTTTATGTGATTCAATTATTTTGTGATTTATTTTATTACTATTTAACCACTAGATGTAATATGAAAAGACAAAACTAAGAGAAATCACAATTTCTCACAATTTAAATATCTCAATATATTAATTTATCATAAAAAATGGGTAATTAATCTATTTTCTTAAAGTCATATATATAGACAAGTGAAATAAAAATCTTAATCTTAATAAAATAATATGAATAACTAATATTAATACTAATATATAGGATAACTATTCTCTACGCTTCAATCCTTTTATTGATAACTATTATCTAATCTAAAATTACTCCAGTTATTTAATCATAAATCTATAGCTATTTTATAATAAAATAATAATTTTTCATTATCTTTTTGCATCACCACCATATGTAGTATTTTAGAGTTTAAATTTAATAAAATTAATCATATGAATATTAATATATGAATAATTTCATAGTTAAAAGAACGTTTCACTGATATGTTGAATACTCAGTGTTTTGAGATTATTATTTGGACTAAATTAACAATTGAAAATTGACATTGTTTGCTCTCACAACAGTATATATGAAAATTTTTAAAATATACAAGTGCAAATATTTCTAATAATAAAATTATTAATATTTATATAATTTTGTTAAGGTTTTAGTACACATGGTTAAGTAAGGGTGATTAAAATCTACCAACCCAATTTAACTGGATTAAAAAAATTATTTCAAATTAAGTTTGGTCGATTTATACAAATTGATACGGGTTAAAATTTTTTTAAAAAAAAATTATTTGATTGAACAGATAAAGTGATGTTATTTAAAAAAAAATAGATATAACTCAACCAATTTGTTTTAACTCGAATTTGATTGATCCGACTTAAATTAATTTAATTTTTTCAAAAAATTTAAATATACGGTCAATTTTAAATTTATTTTTTTAACCTAATTTTTATTTAATTAAATTAATAATTCAATCCACTCGACTTGATTCAACATTTTGCTCACCCCTATGGTTAAGAGGCAACAAAATCACATGGGTTTTGAGCTAAACAATGGTGAACCAAGCCACAAAACTATTGCACGCGGATTCTACTGTGCACAAAAAACATAGCAAAACGTGTTATTTCATTTTATTTTAATGCTCTTAAAACTAGGTTTTGTGCACAGCACAGTAGAGGATCCGGCTCCCAAAACTATGTGTACCATTTTGAACTTTGGGTTTATTGATTCTCTTCATAAACATACGCGTCCTACAATTCTTTGATTTGCGACCTTGTTATAATATCATATTTGGACCAACCCAATCTCTAGAGGCCTAATTCAATTTTAAAGATCGACTCATACTTACCCGACGGTATGAACATTGCAATTCAAAAATGTCGGGGGTGTTGACCAAGTATTGTTGTTAGAAGCCCAAGCTAAAAGGGATGGCATTTTGTTTGCTATGGTCACGAGGGTTCATTATAAATGGTCGGAGAAAGATCCATTTTTGTTGGTTAACGGTAGTAGTGCCTCCAAAGAGAGCTTTCCATGAATCTCTGTGTCTGGTATTAAAGTCCTCTTGACTTCTTTTAGTTCTTTTAAATTTTTTTAGATTTCTAGATTTGAATATAGAGTAGTTCATGAGATTAGTCAATTTACTAGAGGACCACCCTTCATCCGTGTAATATTTCTTAATAATATGCCCTCTTTTTCATCAAAAACAAAAAATAGTAAACACCCCAAAGAAGAAATTCAAATGAACAATAATTAAAACTAAATGAATCTTTCCAGAAAGGAAACGTCGAGTAAACAAGAAAATAAAACACAGGTGAGTTCTAATGGTTTCGAGCTCCAAAGGTAAAGAGGAAATAAAACACGGGAACAGATAACAAACAAGCAAGAATCCTGCAATTATCAATGTTTCCACTTCCATTATCTTCATTATATCCATCCTTCTATCTATATAAATAGAGATGCCTACGTGAAATTTCAAACCAAGCTAGAAAATTTGATAGAGTACACGAGAGAAAAGGGTGGAGACTGATGACTGTGCACGTGTAAAGTTTGCTGGCAACTGAAGCAGCAGAGTGGACCGCAAAACAATTGAACCAGAAGGTTGTTAGATGGGAGGTGAAAGATGAAACAAAGAAACGATGTTGGTTTTATGGTCTATCAATGTGCACAAAGTCCCTTCATCTCTTCCACCATTGCAATTTCTATTCATTCACCTCACGGGGGCTCGCTGCTCTAAATTGAAAGAAACTACAAGAATGACTCGGAGAGATGCAGCAGTGGTGGGCTGGTGGCATGATGGTGTTGCTTCTTGCCGACAGTGGCTCACAATTACAGACCGAAAGGGATTATTTCGTCCACCTTCCTTCAATCCTTATCGATAAGACAATAAATAACTTTTTCTTTTCTTTTCTCACCTGTTTACTTTTCTTTTTTCCTATTATTTTAAACTTCAAACAAAATGGGTCAATTAGCGATTCGCTTGCCCAAGTCCTTTTTTAAAATAAGCCTATTTTTACATGTCCAATGGACAGACTTAACAGGTTAGTTCGCAAGATCTGACCCGTTTTACTGTACTACAGAAATATAAAATGGAATGTTGTTGAGAACAGAATCAACCCCATAATGTCTAATATCCGTGTGAGTAAAAAAGGCAGCAAGTGACCATAAAGAAGCCCAGGATTTAGTTCTATTCATGTTCTTAAACCAACTAGTCAAAACATTCTCCTATGTTGAATACGACAAAAATTAGAAGATTAAAAAAAAAAAAGAATGCTAATAGTATAAATACATTACAAAAAAAAAAAAATGAAAAACTACTGGACACACATTTTCCTCCATTATGGGAACCCCATCAAGTTCACATAATTTGTGTATAGGCTAGAATTGCTATATAACATTCTCCTGCGGAGAAGTGGTAAAGATGACAAAAATATCATTCACAGTAGAAGAAGGTTGTTTCCAAACGCATCACTTATTCTGATAAGAAAATCTACAACCAAAAGGAGAATACCAAATCCAAATAAAAAAAAGCACACACCATCCCTTTATCACATTACACCAAAAGTCTCAACCAACACATTACTAGCTTATATAAAAAAAGAAGAAGTAGAAAGGCATAAAAGCAAAAGAGAGATCTTGAACATTAATTAACAAACGCATGGTAGATTAGATAAAGAGAGAGTAATCAAATTTGTTTATATACATCAACAAGAGTTGACTCAATTGATAGCATTAAATTACATTAGTATAACAAGAATTGATTTAACTCATTCTGATGATTCTTATTTGTAAACATCCATCAATTGCGATGTTATTCATCTCATAATAAGATAATTTATTTGTCTCCTAATTTTTTTTCCTTATATAACATATACATTAATTATTATTATATATCTACATGATTTGCTAGCAATGTATGGCTCATGGTAGCTTCTTACTTATCCAACATCACCTTGGTTTGAATATAAAACAAGAAAAGTGGCAGCTTAGCCATGAATATTGCCATAGTCAATGCAAATGCAAGCGATCCAGCTGCCAGTAAGATGATTCACAATTTAAAATGCATACCATCTACCAATGATTTAAGTTTGAAGTAATCAAAGATTCCTTTTAGCTTTTGTGCCTTTTGGTTAAAGTGAGATTCATGAAGCAAACAATTAATATATGAGGCCATATAATTAACGAGTCTGATAGTGTAAAATCATGAGTTCCAGTGATTTTTAAGATGAAATAGCTCAGCAGAATTGAATAAGCAACATATGTACAAGAATGTTGTAAACCATTATCACGTGACTAAGAGAAGGCAATTTACCTAAGAGAAGGCAACATACTGACAGGGAACCACTAAAACTCCATCATAGTAAAGGTGAACTGCACAAGGGATTAACTTCCCAGTAGACATAGTGAAAGAATTATTGGGATGAGAATGTTTAAATCTTGGGGAATTAATTGAGATAAATGTTCTTAACATGTTCATGGCTGTGAAAGCATCCAAAAGGAAATAAGTGAGGAGAAACTTATACTTTAAATGCGCTTCCAGTATAGAATTTTCCATGGCAACACTTTGACAACAGAACCAACTGCTGGTTCTCAGTAAACCAAACTTCTAAGCCTCTAAGTATAGATAGCTAAGTATAACAAGCACGACTAACTAGCAAGTGGAATATATCGTGGAGGAATCATGTCAAGAAACCATCTAATAGCATACTGTTCAAATTATTAATTAAATTGGCAGCAATCTTGAACCATAAAGCCAGCTAGTCTCTCACAGATTGATATGGCATTGTGTATCATCTTTCATACTGTCAGCTATATATACTCAATCAATTTGTGCAAATTATCAATTGAATATGTCTATGACAATCATTTCATAACACTGCATACTTAGTCAACGTTAAGAATGCATAGCTAAAAAAGAGGACAGCTACACAAGTCACAAACTCATTATTATACACACCGTTCAACTTACATATTTGTGATCAAATATTTATAGATAAGAAATTACAAAGCTCCCAGTTTTTTTCATAAAGTGAGAACCCAGCAGCAGGTATTATCCATTTAAACATCAGAAGTGGAACAATCCTTTCAAGAAAGCAAGAAGGATTTAATTAGAAGAAGCATATGGCTTGCGAGCTTCAGTACTTCTTTCAAGTTCCAGCACTAGTTTAAAAGGAATCAGCAATTACATACTCATATAACAAAACTACTCTTTCACAATGCCAGATTGAGAGAACCAAATTCCACATATACACATAAAGTAAATTTATTAAAAAAAACCTTAAATGCATAATCAACTTATCATTTACAAGTTCTTTCCTTTTCTTGCAAACCAAACCAATAACCCAAAACCAAAATCAAATGTATAAGATAACTAGTAACTGTAGACTTAATTCACATTTAAATATGCTGACTGCACCTAATAACTGCATTGTCCAATCCATCTGCCATGAAACATTAATCAAAGCATCTCCTACCAGATACAATGAATGAAAGTGTCATACTGCTTCCATAGAAAAATCAATTTGCTCCCGAGGAGCCTTTTGCATTACAACTCATCAGATGAAAAAAATACATTTGCACAAGTGGTTTCCTCTCACACTATTCACAAAAAACAATATGTGAAAAATGCACATCATCCAAATATCTAAATCTACTAGTTGGTGTGCATACCACAAGCCAAAATAAATACCAACATCAAACACCAAACAACTAATAAAATAACAGAATGAATGTGTCAGAACCTCCAATAAATCACTTTGGCATCATTTGATTCATGTATTCAATTCTACTTAGTGAAAAAATATTTGGTTTTTTTTTTCTTTTTGGTTGTTGTTGTTGTAATGTTACAGAACCTCAAACACACGTATAGAAGTGAGCACCAACTTAGTTCTCAGTGGACCTGTGCTTCAATACCAGGTAAAAGACAAATTCACAGCTGATCTTGTAAACTAAAACCAATTGTGTCACACCGTCATGCAATACTACAGGGTCAAAATTACAACCTAACACCAAACAACTAATAAAATACATGCTTTGATTTACACAAATGCAAATACCAACGAGGTTCAACTTCAAAAGGCACCATGTTAATGTAAATGAGCTTCTGGAGTTGATGTTTGGGTTATTACCAATGGACCTTAAGCTATTGAACTCCACATCTATTGAAGGGTGCTAGATGGAGTTAAAATTGAGTTTTAACACCTATAAACATGACTAATTAAGCAAGCTAGATTCTCCCTTTAAACATTCAATGGGGAACAATAATGATTAACTTTTGTGGCAAGAGTGTTAAGGATCGCCTTAAAGACAAACATCATAAATGGAAGTGCTGGAATAAAATATCCAACCAAGTCATCATCCAATTGACCATTGATGTAAACACGACAATCTTTCCATTTGAAAGTGTTACTTACATAACATCACATGTTACTCCAGTCCACAAATAAGGCAATATGGAATTTGTGAATACATGCCACCTTATTCTATGCCACTTGATTATATGAAAAGGATATAAAGGTAACAGAAAGGTTCTTATATAACACAACTTCCTTAAAGACAAACATCATAAATGGAAGTGCTGGAATAAAATATCCAACCAAGTCATCATCCAATTGACCATTGATGTAAATACGACAATCTTTCCATTTGAAGTGTTACTTACATAACATCACATGTTACTCCAGTCCACAAATAAGGCAATAAGGAATTTGTGAATACATGCCACCTTATTCTATGCCACTTGATTATATGAAAAGGATATAAAGGTAACAGAAAAGTTCTTATATAACAAAACTTCCGGTAATGAATTCTTATGGTTGAGAGATAGATGTGGTATCAGACTATAACCAGCATATCACTTCAGCAAAATTCTTCTATCAGGCTCATGCTGTATGCTAAATTATCCTTTCCCATGATAAGAGCATTTCAAGTGCGTGAAGGAAGTTTATTCTGTCATCACATTAAGTCTGATTCAAAAACATAACGCAGGTGACTTCTGAACAGAAAGGTCCACAAGCATCCGTGAAGACAACCAGCAAAACGATTTCAAAATTTGGTACCCAGAGAAAAAAAAGAAGAAGAAGAAGCTAAAGACAGATAAATCGCAGGAGCACGTACGACATAAACAATAGCACAGTAGCTCAAAGTAGCGCAAAAAAAAAAAGGTGGAATGAAATCGGGAAAGTAGAGGGGAAGTTACCGTTCTTGGCCAGCAGTTTCCCAGATCTGAGCCTTGACGCTCTTGTAATGAATACCAAAGTCCGAGTCTGGAATTCAACCCTGACTGTGGCCTTGGAGCCAAAGCTGAAGGCATTTCGAGCAAAGCGAGCTAGTAATTTCGACTTCCCGACCGCCGAATCCCCTATCAATACCACCTTGAACACATATATCTAGGCGTCTCCATAACCTCCACCTCCAATTGTGCTCGCCATTTCCACCGCTTCTCGATTTCTCTGAGATCTGACAAGAACAGTGGATCCTTGCCTTTGCTATTCCAGTTTGAGTTGCTAGGGGAAGCTGGGAGGAAAATTAAGACAGAAGACTTGGGGAGGGTGAGCAACGGCAACTCTCGACAGCGGCAGATGGCTGGGGATGGGTGCCATTTCGCAAAGGGGGTGCGGTGGAGGGGTAGTTTCACAAAGTATAGGGCACCATATGACGGGGAAAAACTGATTGGGGAGGGGAGTTGTATTTGATACGGTAAATAATTTTTTATTTATTAATATCGTTCAAATCATATTACGGATAAAATATAATTTTAAAAATTATTATATTTTACGTGTATTACAATTTAAATATTGTAGGTGAATAAAAAGTTATCCCGACGGTAGATCAAATTATTTTTGTTGGAGAGAAGAGTCAAATCTCAGAATTTGTAGCGGTTATTTAAATAACTGCTTGAAATTTTCCAAAATTAACGCAATCAAATAACCGCCGTCAATTTCCCGAGATAGCAGTTTTTGTCAACCGCCACTAAACAGTAGTTTTCCGTAGTGACTGCAAGAAGATCAAGATAATCTGGATAAGCAACAAGTAATGGCCGTTCAAATCATATACCTTCCTATAACTTGTAATTTAGATTGTAACTTGTAATTTAAAAATGGAAATTTCATCAATCAGCTTCCCATGTTTTGCAAAGAACAAATGGCATCACAATGCAAAGAACAACCTCATAAAGGCACCTCAACCCAGAAGACAGGAAATGTGAGTTATCAGTCCTACTGAAAAGACCAATTGTTTCACTCGGATTGCTTGCTGCAGTTTAGCACTTGATGCAATCGAAATCCTAAATGTCTAGGTGCAAGTGCATCAATTTCAAGTGAGATAAGGTCTGCCTGAAAAAAGTTATCACAGAGAACCTAATGCATCAATTGCTTCAGACTCATTATTCAGCCTTAAGGAAAGATAGAGATCACCGTATAAATTAAATTTTGTCAAATTCCAAACTGAATCCCTGAAGCTAATGATCAATCATCCAAGAGGGAGAAAACAGATTCAGCTATGTGGAGATTTGTAGAAGAATGGAGTGGAAATTATGATTGCTTATATTCATGGTTTGAACCTTTCAATTTGGAACCTTCCCTGTTGCTAGAAGTGAGACTTGAAGGACCAGGAATGGAGAAGAATGAAAGAAAAAGGTGCCTTAAGATCAGAGGCTTCCCGGCAAAAGTGCAAGTCATCATCACCCATCGGGTAGATATATATAAGAGAAAATATGTGGTACATTGTCGGTGGACAAATGTTTATCTATCAGCAATGTTTAAATTGTATCACGTCACAGACACAATATATCATTGGTGAATAAATTTTTGTCCATTAGCAGTATCCAAATTCTGCCACGGTGGACAAAAACTTGTCCACCAACAGTATACTAATATAATATTAAAATTTTGATTTACGTTTGTTGAAGTTCATAAAAATTATATTTATATATTTTATTTTAAATTAAAACTAAAATTTCTTCTAAATTTTATAAACGCTCCAATTTCTTGAAATTTTAAAATATTATATTAACATCACACTAATTTTTTTTATTTAAAATTTTTATAACAATTAAATTATTTATAATTTAAAAAAAATTCATAAAATATAAGTTTCATTAACAATGATAAATTTTTTATGCAAATTAAAAATAAAAAGAGTGAATATAAATTTAAAAAACTGACATGAATATTTACTTTAAATTTTTATTGCTACTATTCAGTACTTAATATGAGAAACTGGTAAAATGGTTTGAGAAGCTTTGCAGCTGATACGTAACAGGTTTATGAATGTCTAAATGATTTCCCATGTCATACGTGTTATAAATTCCTATTGAGAACTGTAAAATTAAGGGCTCATAGAAAGCAAAAAAGGTTCACACTTCATTTTTTTCGTCTTCGGCTCTTCAGCACCCTCATTCTGTTCTCATTCCTTTGTCATCAAGCCAATGGAATCTTCAGTTCAAAGCTTGAAGATCTAGTTGTATATTGTGCTAATAAAATGCGCAGTGCATGTTCAGAAAGGTGATTTTTGTGATTGCACAAGACAGGCACAAAAAAATAGTGTGAGTGTATATTTAGTTGCTAAGTTCACTGACTAAATGTGACTATCGTGAAATTTGAGAATAGAACACGTATGCTTCTATTTACAATACCGACCTTTGCAAAGATACATCACATAAACATCAGAATAAACAGTTGTTCTGTACATCACTGCTTGAAATAATTTGTCAGTGATTTGCCATCCAACTCTTTCCTGAAAAACCTTGTCATAAACTCATTGAATGTGAAATTCCTATAAATAGGTGGCTTCTCAGCTGATGTTAGCTCTGGCAATGGTCCAAACACACTTTCTCTTGCACTTGGGTTGAAGAAAACAGCAACTGAGACTCGTGGCTTTTCTGAAGAATTTGCTAACACTCGATGATCAGCACTCTTGTATTGCTCATTGGAAATAATCTGAGAATTGGGAAACGTAATTATGGATCAAAAAATCATAATGGAAAAGGAAGAAGGGCGATTAGATCACATTTCTATCCTTCTTTTTGTATTTTAAACAATAGAATGACTCATAGCTGCATATTTAGCATTCAAGACGTATCCGATTATATAGAGGAATGAAAAGTTTTACATTTCAGTTCTTGCAATGTAAAGAGAATGGACAGTGGAATCACATGTTTTTCACTTCACCTCCTGAAGTCCCGTTTTCGTCCTAATTTGTGATCAAAATTTTTTAAAAAAAGATGAAACGCAAATGTATGTGATTCCATACTTCCATTTTCTTTCTGTCCTCTATTTTCTTACTAAGTCAGCATATAATATTTTATGTTTTTCATTTTAAACTCTCATTTTTCATATACAGCGTACATGCTACCTTTGATATGCCTAACAAGCCCTTTTCAAAAATTGATACCCATAAATCTTCGTAGAATATCAGTTAGATCATATGTGAATGAAATGTCATCCACCAAGGCTGGAATTATTCATACAACAGAATAGTTTTTTTAGTGCCCGTGGTATCATCTGATTCACTAATATCTATCCAACCAAACTCCCCAAGATTATTAAACGGATCCATAGTTAACAAGAAGCAACTCCGTGTTTCACCAAATACAAAAGACAGACAGGATAATTCTCTGTTACAAACAAAAGCAGAAGAACCTCTTGGGGAGTTTCTGATGTTGACGGTTGGATTAAAGACATAAGAACACTTTTCTAAAGAGCTTACCATATTCACTAGGACAATCTCTTAAGGACTGCATTATGAACATAAATCCTAATTCAAATCAACCAAGTTAAATCTTACCCCACACACACACACACGTTTGTATATATATATATATATATATATATATATTGATGAATTAAACAGCACAATACTTCACAATTGAGATTATTTTACTCCCCCTGTAACCTAATGGACTTTTTAAAAAAAAAAATTCATTTTAACTTGAAGATTTAAAAAAAAATTGAAAGGTCTCTATTTTATATACCTGAAGCAAATCTCCGACATTGATTACCAAAGCTCCAGGGAGTGGTTTCACATCCAGCCACCCCTCACTGCTCCTAACCTGCAACCCTCCGATATCATCCTGCAGCAGTACTGTTAAGATCCCTGGATCCGTATGAGAGTTAAGCCCAACCGTGAGATCAGGTTGAGGGCAAAACGGGTAATAATGGCCTACCATCATTCTTCCCTCTGTGCATGTCATCTCCTTCAACCTTCCCAAACTCAATCCCAATCCCTCACTCAGCAAACCCATCAAGATCTCTCCCAGTCGTTTAACTTCAAGGTTCCACTCCATCACCCGGCCCCTACATACCTCAGGGATCTCACTCTCATCAGCTAGGGTCGGTCCCAGCCTGATTTGCAGGGTATCCCTCCAGCTGGCGGCTTTTGAGAGGTACAAGTCCACGTTTGATATGTAGGATACGCCGGTGCCCACATCCCTACGATACTGCCGCGCCCTGATCTCTGTCGGTTGCTCATGGAACGCCTTGATTGAGTTGATGGTGCGGTCGAGAACTCCCAACGGGATGCCGTGGTTTGTGATCTGGAAGAAGCCTAGGGTGGAAGCGGCACGCCGGATTTGGTCCACGATGGCGGAGCGGCGATCGGGGGAGTCTTCGACGCCTGAGAGGTCCACCGAGGGAATATTGGTTTCGGATCCCGGTCGGGTTCCGAGATCGGATAGGATCTCGGGAGGGTGGACGAAGAACGCAGGAATGGTCTGGATACCGGAGTCGACGAGGCCTTTGACTCCGATCTTGGATTCGTCGAAGTTCTTGACCGCTTTGGCTCGGTCGTAGGGTGGAGATGAATGGGCACCGGTGATGGTGATCGGAGACGGCGTCGTCGTGGCCATGGAAACGGAAGAGAAAATACCTTCTGTTGGAGCAGAGGGACCGACGTTGGAGAAGCCGCCCTTCGTGACGCCATTGAACTTTAACGGTGAAGTTGCGTATCCAATTAAAATAAGTAGGGCCCTCTCTTTACCGGCCTGTGACTATAAAAATGAAATTTCAAAACGCAACTAAAAAGCTGCGTTTTGAAATTTCTTTTTTATTTTTAAAATTTAATTATTTTAAAAAAATTATTTTTTTCTTTAAAAAAGAAATAATTTTTTAAAAATAATCTTTTCTTGAAATTTTTTAAATTTAATTTTTTAAAGAGAGTTTTTTAAAAAAAAATAATTTGTTGAAAACATTAAACTTTAAAAATATATTTATAAAAAATCCAAATTTTTAACAAATTTTAATATTTTAATATTTTATTTTATTTGTAATTTTTAAAGAGAATTTTTTTAAAATATATATCTTTAAAATTTAACTTTTTAACAAATTATTTAAAAAATTTCTCTTTAAAAATAAAAAAAATAACTTTAAAAATATTAAAATTTGTTAAAAATTTGGATTTTTTTTTTAAATATATTTTTAAAGTTTAATGTTTTCAACAAATTATTTTTTTAAAAAAATTTCTTTAAAAAATGTTAACAAAAAATTATTTTTAAAATTTTTTTTCTTTTTTATACTTTTTTTTAAAGAAAGAATAATTTTTTAAATAATTTTTGAAAATAATTAAATTTTAAAAATAAAAAAGAAATTTCAAAACGGAACCAAAAAACTGATTTTTGACGCACCGCACTCTCTGCTGTGCTTTGGGCACAGCAGAGCAGAGGATCCATATCCCCATATATGTGACCAGCACCGTATGTAAGAAAGCTACCTCCAGGGGTGAACAAAAACCGAACCGGACCAAACTAAACCGAAAAAACCGAACCGAACCGACTAAAAACCGAACCAAACCGATTAAAATCGGTTTAGTTCGGTTTTTTTTTTTGAAAAATCGACCGGTTCGGTTCGGTTTGGTTCGGTTGGGACGGTCCAACCGAACCAAATTATTTTTAATATATTTAATTTATATTATTAAATTTATTTTTTATTATATTTTAAAAATATTTTACATAATTTTTTTAAAATTTTTTGAAATGGGCCCAAAGAATTCGAAATAAGCCCAAAAATTAAAAAAAAATTAGGCCCAAAAAAATTTAAATGGGCCAAAAATTAAAAAAATTTGACAAAAAAATTTTTTTTTTTTTTTAAAAGAACCGAACCAACCGAACCGAATGGGTCTAATTTTTTTTTTTTTTTTTATGGTCGATTCGATTTGGTTGAGGTCCAAAACCGAACCGAACCGAACATTTGAACACCCCTACCTCCCTCCTATGTCAGGCTCGGAGACAGTCCAATTCATCGCTTCTGGATCTTGTACATGTGGCACTACGCAAAATGTTGTATCTACACCGTCGAGGAAATAGGTTCAGTGCTATAATGTTATTTTTAAGATCCAAGTTGAACCCTGAAAAAAAAAAAAAAGTGTAGTACTGGGATGAATATCGGTTGGTCAGGTTGCTCAAGTCAATTGAATAAAATTTAGGTAATTTAGGTGAAAAAATTAATTTATGTCATGAACTAAAATTTTAAATTATACAAAAAAAAATTGTTTTTGTGTGATTTATGTTAGTCATTCAATTATCTTATGATTTATTTTATTGTCACTTAACCATCACATGTGACATCTTGATTCTAATTTTCATAAAATTAACTATATAAATATTAATATATGAATAATTTTACAGTAAAAAAGATGTTTCACTTGTGTCTTAAAAATTTTCGTAGTGTTTTAATTTGAGATGATTACTTAACAATTGAAATTGTCCGTTTTTCAATATTATATAGTTGCATTTGGTTCATGGAACGTTGTATTATCAAAAAGTTATATTTCTAAAAAAATTATTTTAAAAAATGAAATATATAAAAAAAAATTAAAAAATATATATTTAATTATCACAATTTTTTGTATTCTCACTAAAATTTTATTTCCACTTTTTTGTAAATTTTTATTTTTGATAATCTTTTATATTTAAAAATAAAATTTTATTCTTGATCCTAAAAAATTTTATTTCTACTTCACTTTCTCAAAAATTTTAAAATATAACTTGTACCTAACAACGATTATATGTAAAATTTTAAAATATATAATTGAAACATACTTTAATGGTAAAAAATTAATTATTATTTTAATATTTATGTAATTACTTTTATTAAAATTTGCATACAAACACTTAACACTTGGTGACTCACTTGCACAATAAACTTACCAAAATACCCCTAAAATAACTCCTAAACTAAATCTATAAATAACATTATAGCACTGAATCTGCACAACATCAAAAGAAAGTGAAAATATAAAAGGGAAAAAGGAAAATATATATAGGGGATACAACAAAATGGCCGGAGAACTTTTGGTACTTTGAAAATGTTGTGGCTTCAAAAATATTGTTGCGAAAATTTTATTTACTTTTTTGGCCAAAAAATAACTTTTTAAATTGCATAATAGAAGCTACTTTTAAAAATCAAATTAATTAATATGATATTCAATAATTATTTTTAAAAGTTGTTGCGAACATATAACTTTTTTTTTTCATACTAAAAAATTTAGAGTAAGAGAATGATATCCCATTTTAAAGAAAAGACATGTTATAAGTTTTAGCAAACATATAAATTGAAAATGACAAACAACTTTTATATTAAAAAAAAACTTTATTTTGCACTAGTTAAAAGTTTGATATTTTTTATTATTCATATTAAATTAAGAATTTCTAATTGCAAGCAAGTGGAGGATTTATAACTTTTCATCACGAAAAAACATCAATTACAACAATATTATTAGGTGATCTTCAAAATCAAACACTTTACCCTCTTGAGATATGGTTTGTTTTCAACTTCAATGTATTATCTTCAACACCAAACACTTTACCTCCAAAGTGAAAAAGTTAAACAATAGTATCAATTTGTATATGTCCAATAGCCCATGGGTCTCAGCCAGTTTTAACTGTACATACAGCAGGAGTATGAAGCAGCTTGGCTACCATCTTATAACTTGCAACGGTTCGTTATGTTGAATGTACCCTACTTTTTCCTCCACATTTTCCTTTTTCTTGTGGCCTTCCATTGGCAAAGTGCCTAATTCACACTTCACTTTTTTTATTCTTCGGCTCCTCAGCACCCCCATTTTGTTTTCATTCCTTTATCATCAAGCCAATGGAATTTTCAGTTCAAAGCTTGAAGATCTAGTTGTACATTGTGCTAATAAAATGTGCAGTGCATGTTCAGAAAAGTGATTTTGTGATTGCACAAGACAGGCACAAAAAAGTAGATGATCTTGTGAGAGTGTATATTTAGTTGCTGAGTTCAGTGACTATATGTGTCTATCGTGAACTTTGAGACTAGAACAAGCATGCTTATATTTACAATACCAACCTTTGTACAGATATATCAAATAAACATCAGCAGAAAGAGTTGTTTTGTACATCACTGCTTGAAACAACTTGTCAGTGATTTGTCATCCAACTCTTTGTTGAAGAACCTTGTCATATACTCGTTGAATGTGAAATTCCTATAAATAGGTGTCTTCTCTGCTTATGTGAGCTCTGGGAATGGTCCATACACACTTTCTTCTGCACTTGGGCCGAAGAAAACAGCAACTGAGACTCGGTGATCAGCACTCCTGTATTCATCATTGGAAATAATCTGAGAATTGAGAAATATAATTATGGATCAAGAAATCATAATGGAAAAGGAAGAAGGGCATACAGTGCATATTTAGCATTCAAGACGTATCCGATTATATAGAGGAATGAAAAGTTTTACATTTCACTCGTTGCAATATAAAGAGCATGGACAATGGAGTGACGGGTTTTCTCACTTCACCTCCTGATATCCAATTTTCGTCCTAATTTGTGATAAACAAAAATTTACAAAAAATGAAATGCAAATGTATGCGGTTCCATACCAAGCCCTTTTCAAAATTTGACACCCAGAAGTCTCCATATCATATCAGTTATATCATATATGAATGAAATGTCATCCACCAAGCCTGGAATTATTCATACAACAGAATAAGTTTTCTTTTTGCCCATGATATCATCTGATTCGCTAATATCCATCCACCCAAACTCCCCGGATCCATAGTTAACAAGCAGAAACACTAAGTTTCACCAGATACAAAAGGCAGACAGGACAAGTTTCTGTTACAAACAAGAGCGGAAAAACCTCTTGGGAACTTTCTGATGTTAATGGTTGGCTTTCACTAAAGACATAAGAAAGCTTTTCCAAATAGCTTATGATATTCACTTTGGTCCTATTTGGTTGGTGGAATTGGGATGATGAAATGATAATCATCATTTCATTTTCTTGATTTGGGAGTGAATGGACGTTACCTCCAAAAACAAAAAAATTAAAATATTTTTTACTATTTTATTTATTTATAAATTTTTTTATAATTAAAAAATATATATTTAAATTAAAATTTTTAATACTATTTAACAGAATTTAATTCGAATTTTTATAGTACTAATAATTTATTTTATTTTTTATTTATAATATTTAAAATAATTTTTTAATTAAAAAATATTATTTTTATAATTTTATTCATTAATAATATTTTTATTTTTTTATTAATTTTTATTCTATTTCTTTTTATGTCATACCAAACATAATTTGTTTTTATGGTATAGAGGAGAAGCCTATGAGGCTAAAACAAAATAGTCTGAGAGGTCATGTTGCCTCCCATATCATCTAGGATTAGCAAGCCCAAAGATACATGAGGTTTTTCTAAGTCAAAGTCATGAGCTACATTCTCGAACCGATCTCCAACTTTGTTACCTTCTCTGAAGTAGTGAATATAAACTCTCCAATCTTTCCCTAATAGTCATTTAATTTGGGAGACAATGCTAGCTGCTGGAAGTCTTCTATCCAAATCCTTCAAGTAAAGATCAACAACCACCTTTGAATCAGTTTTCACAATAACATCTCTTTATCATTTATCCCAAGCTATGTTCAAGGCTAATACTATACCTCAAAGTTCTGCACATATGGTGTTGCAAAATTCAAGTCTTCTAGTAAAGCCTGTAATCCAATCCCCCACCTCGTTTCTTAGCACTCCTCCACAACCAGCAAGTTAGGACGCCGTACTGAACCATTAACATTCAATTTCAATTGATTCCCTCTAGGTGGTATCCATGCTATTTCATGCATTCTCCTTTTACTGTCTTGTAGCTTGTCGTTGGCCAATGTCCCTTCTATGCAGTATATGGTTCATGTTAGATAGGAGAAGAGCAAGTCATTTGGGGTATAATCTGGGTTCTAGAAGATAAGGTCACATCTTCTAACCAAAATGCTCCATATCGAAATACCAAAAAGTACATTCCAATTCAAATAGTTGTATTCAACGTTTCCTAGCTTCTGAGATAGGTTGTGTGAAAGCCACTCTGTAATGTCCCATTAGAAGAAATTGTGCCAATGTTTTGGGCGAACTAACCTCATCCAAATGCTCTTCATTTTTTCACGGTCCCTTAAATAGTGTAGAGCTGATTCCTACATTGTCTTACATATTTGGCAAAGTCCATAGTCATTTAGGTGCCGTTCAAATTGCAATTTAATGGTGAGGATATTACTCTGACCTACTAACCAAATGAGAGTTTTATTTCTTTTAGGGCTCGGCCATCTCCAAATCTTTTTCCACACAAGATATGTGATGTTTTGCCCATTTATTATGCTAGCAAAGGTAGAGATGATCGAGAAATTTCTATCTTGACTATATTTCCATTTGACTTGGTCTTCCTTCATTTCATCACTAGGAGGCATCATTGCATTAAGTATATTCTTTGCTCTTTGTGGTAATTTGCCTTCCATTTTGCCCCAATTCCATTGTCCGAAATCTGTGACCATGCCTTAAGTCTTTTTGAATTTGGATATTAGGGATGTTTTGGAGAGGTCTAATATTTGACAGCTAATCATCTAGCCATAATTTAATTGTTTTTCCATTGCCAACATTCCAAGCTATCCCTTCCTCTACGTCCTTCGAAGCTCTCTGAACTCCTTTCCATAAGTTGGATGAATCCAATTTTTTGTCATAAAATTTGGATAAGATATTGTTGCTACACTTGTATTTAGTTTTGAATGTTTTCACCCATAAGTCATCAAGAA
Source organism: Gleditsia sinensis (assembly GCA_037074535.1). Classification (NCBI taxonomy): domain Eukaryota; kingdom Viridiplantae; phylum Streptophyta; class Magnoliopsida; order Fabales; family Fabaceae; genus Gleditsia; species Gleditsia sinensis. Next base: position 18,072,538 of record CM073471.1, read on the forward strand.
AGTCTCATTCATCTCCCTTAACTTTCTAATACCCAAACCACCCATGTTCTTAGGTTCACAGAGTCTATCCTATTTGATAAGATGGATTTTCTTTACCTCATTCGTATCTCCCCAAATGAAGCTATGACTCACTTTTTCTAGTTCATCACAAATGCATAGAGGTAGGAGGGCCATTTGCATAGAGTAATACAACATATTATTCAACACACTACTAGTAAGGGTTATCCTGCCAGTGAAAAAAAGTGTTTTGACTTTCCACCCACTCAAGCGTATCTTCACTTCCTCAAAAATATGTTTGAAGGTTCTTTTAGTAACTATTTTGTATAGGAGTAGCATGCTAAGATAGACCCCTAAGTCACATGTATACTAGAACTCCAATTATTGACTATATTGTTCAAACTCTAGTATGATTGATATTTATGAAAAAGAGACATTTTGTTTTTTCCTCATTCACTAGCTGTCCTGAACTTTTGCAAAATGTGTCTAACATAATTTTGATCTTCTTGCATTGCTCTAGATCTACCTCTGCAAATAATATGAGATCATTTATAAAGAAAAGATAAGATAGGAGTGGGCTATTCCTATAAAGCCGAATAGGCTTCCGTAGTTTGTTCTCTACCACCCAATTAATACATTGAGACAGTCTTTCAATGCATAGTACAAAGAGATAAAGGAAAAGAGGATCACCTTGCCTTAAGCCTCTTAACATCTCAAAGTAATCTATAGTTTCTCCATTCCAAAGGACACTCATAGTATCAGAAGTTACACAGCTCATAATAATATTCACAAAGTGTTTGTGTATCACTACAAAAAAAATTGAATTTAGCGACCAAATTTAGAGACCGAATATAATCGGTCTCCAAAAGCGACTGATATGCCACTGTTTGCGATTGAATTGTTGAAATATTAATTTGACATATTTTGCGACTGATATAGCAACTGATAATGAGGTGGCAAATATTTTCGGTCGCAAAAGCGTCTCAGAGTAATGGAAGATTGTTATATGGTGACCGAATCTTGCGACAGAATTTATCGGTCGCTAATAGCGATTGAATTACAAATTTTTGTCACTAAAGATGCGTTAAATCAATTTAAAGTTGCCTAGTATCAGCTTCGACTCTGTCCTAATTCCCAAATTCGCATCCCCTCTATCAATCAAGCCGGGCTGCTATCTTCTCTGCCGTGAGCACTGTCGTCCTCCGCTTGCCTCTTGTCGTCGGTAGCCATTCTCCAATTGCCGGTAGCTTAGTTGAGTGAGTGCCATCGTGAGTGAGCCGCCGGTAACCGTTCTCCCAGCCAGGTACGTTCTCATCTTGCTCTGTTTCATTTTGGGTGCTAATATCCTTAGGTAGTATTGATCCTCTGTGTGTGCCTGAAATGGTTTTTGTGATGGAAAAATATGGTTGGGACTTGGACTCGAATGATAGATATTGAAAGAATAAAGCGCATAGGTCAAGCTTCTCTTATGCTGGTTTCAACCCATTGTAATCTCCCAAAGCATAGCTGATAGATTGCAAGTAGTTTTGATTTTCCATGGATTGTAGTTGAAGATTTCTGTTGTATCCTAAATTGTAGAACAAGAATACTAGAAAGAGGTGTAGGGGCAGAATATGAGGGGCTAGAATTTGAGATTTTAGAATTAGCAAATGAAAATAAGATTTCATAAAAAATAACATGCCTAGAGATAAAAAATTTTCTAGAGTCATCAAGGCATTTATAGCCTTTATTAGAGGGACTATAACGAAGAAAAGTATACTGAAATGACCTATATTGAAGCTTATGATTGTTGATGGCTGAAGTTGAGGATAGCATGCACATCCAAAGGTTTTAAGGAAGAAGTAATCATGTTTTTTCTTGAAAAACAACTTCTAAAGGTATTTTTTTTTTAATCAAGAAGAGGAGAAGGAAACCTATTAATCAAGTACACAACAGAAGAAAAATTCTCAGTCCAACATAGAAGTGGTAAAGATGTAGTCATTACTGTCAAACCAACTTCAGTTATATGTTTGTGCTTTTTTCAGTAGATCTATTTTTCTCAGGGTATAGAGACAACTCATTCTTTGGATTATACAATGTTGAGAAAGAAAGGGAGAGAAAGATCTAAACTGACCACCACCATCACTTTGAAAACATTTAATTTTGCTTTCAAGTTGCAGTTCAGCCATCTGTTTAAACTGAATAAATGCTGCAAAAGCATCAGATTTTCTTTTCAAGAAATATACCTAGGTCAATTTAGATCAAGAATAAATGAAATTGATATAGTATTTACATCTATTGTGAGCAGTTATAATAGATGGACCACAAAGGTCTAAGTAAACATTAGTTAGAGGCTAAAGGTCAAGCTTCTCTTATGCTGGTTTCAACCCATTGTAATCTCCCAAAGCATAGCTGATAGATTGCAAGTAGTTTGCAAATATTTTTGATTTTCCATGGATTGTAGTTGAAGATTTCTGTTGTATCCTATTGATGAACATTCTTGGCATTAATGTTAAAAGATTTAGTCTAGATTCCTGTAAGTTTACATATGAACTCTTATTTCGGGAACCAGATAGTGTACTTTCCTTGTTAACGTCCGTATAGATCTGTGCTTGGTGAGGTCATTATGAACCTCAGACAAAAATATTGATGAAGTCCATTTTTTGGGTCTACTTTAATCGTATATGCTCAGACAAAAATATTGATGAACTCTATATTTTGGGTCTACTTTTTGAGAACCGTCGGTGACACAGATGTATAAAAAGATTCACTTGTATATGGAGATGGTGATGTAGAGGAAATTGGTGCGGACATGATTAACCAAGTAGAAGTAGATATGTCAAGTGAAGATGTTTATGTTTCTTCAGATATCGAGGGTGAATTTAGTGATTCAGAATCATCCGTTGACTAGTTTAGATTAGATTATAATATATTGTAATGACCTTATTACAATAATAAATGGAGTTTTCAGTACTGTTATTTTCATAATTTGTATTAATTATGATTTTTTTTTAATTTACAGATGTCTGACACAGCTCGAGGACATGGTCGAGCCACTAGGGCTCGTGGGAGAGAACGTGGTAGAGTGACTTATTCCACTCCCACTGAAGATGATTCCACCCAATCCACCCCAGTCATTCAGGGATCATCAGCACCATCTTCATCCACACAGCCTTCTCTTGCCACATTAGGTACTCAGGCACCTTTATTCGCTCAGCCTGATGAACCACATGATGGGAGGGCTTTGATTGCTCTTGGAGATGTCCATTTTGAGTAAGTCAACTGCGTTTATTAGCATGTTAGTTTGTATAATTAATTTGAGAATTTATACTAACTTATATTTTTTCTTTGAAATAAAATTTGACATTACTAAAGGACCATTAGATATTATTGCTGATGCCATTAGATCTCACTTCACTGGACCTTGGACATGTTGGAGTGAGGTCCCTGAGCGTGAGAAGACTATATGGTTTGCAAAATTTCGAGTAAATTTATTTTTTTAAGCATATTTTAACTAACTAGTATGCAAGTGCAATTTATAATTGTTAACTAACTAGTTCTTTTATTTATAGGAAATATGTAGATGGCTTCCTGCTCATAATCATACAATTAGGGAGAGTTTTGGCCATAAGGGTCAAAAATGCCTCAAAAACCTTATGAACAAACTCAGAGCGGGAAAGGGAAAAACCAATTGGGTGCATCCATCTGTCAGGGAGCAGTTGAATAAAAAATGGAGGAGTCCCCAGTGGCTAGAGAAGAGTATCAAAGCCAAGCACAATCGATCAGTGGATGCAAGTGCTTCATCATATACTGGTGGGTTGATCTCTACAGCTGAGCATATAAAGAGATTGGTATAATTTTATGGCAATTTTATTTAATTTTAATTTTTCGTGTTATTTTGTTTCACATGTATTAACATTTTAATAATGAATTTGTCTCAGAAAGATGACCTGCATAGAAAGCCTACTGCTTTCGAGATTATGGAGCGGACCAAGAAGTTAAAGGATGGATAGTGGTCTTGTCAGAAGGCTGAACGTATTGCTGTATGTACATAATTTTTAATATGTAAGATTAAACATATATCTTTTTATGTTCAACTTGTCATTTATACCATTAATTTTAAATGTGCAGACTGAGTATCACTGGCGTCGGGTTCAGCCCACAGAGAGTGTGGGAGAGAGTTCATTAGCATCTGATAATGCTCTCTACCTAGACGTTGTCGGAGGTCCGGGATGTAAGGGCAACATCTTTGGGATGGGCGAGCTAGGCCCTATGTTGTTCACTTCAACACGTCCTGCATCATCTTCGCAGGCACCTGATAGTGCAGAGTTGGTCCAGTTAAGAGCCAAGGTTGCAGCCCTTTCTATGGAGCTTATGGGAAAGGATGCTGTTATTAGTGAAATCACCGATCGCCTCCACAAAACTGAGAGGGTAACACGGTTTTTATTTCAACACCTTGGAGTTTCGACTCTTCCAAGTGCCACTTCAGTGCCAGATCACCAGCCTTCTGATCATTCAGTTCATAACTAACAGTGTGACCCATCACATGAGACCCAGCCAGCTCCTCCTGAACATCATAATAATGCGGATGTTGCTAATGATCCGTCTTAAAATAAACTTGAGTTGTATATATTTAATTTGAACAATATCTAATCAATTTGTTTAAGTTATTTTTAATTAACAATTCTAAATTTTCTTTAATTTTTTATTTTATAACATGTTTTGATTATTAATTGAATTCTTGCATTTATAGCATTGGAACTTATTTGTTGGATTGTTGACTCTGCTTTGAATTGGTGATTCTGTTCTGAATTGTTTTTGAAATTGAAATTAGGGAAATACAAAAATAAATGAATTATTTGAAGATTTTCACTTAAATTTGCGATCGAATTTTCAACTTTGCGACCGATTATTGCAGTGACAAAATTGCGACTGCATAATCGGTCACAATATATATGCGTGTTTCAGAAAAAAAAATTAAATGAGATTTATTTGAAATAGCGACCAATTGGAGATCGATTATTGCAGTGACAAAATTTGCGGCTGCATAATCAGTCGCAATATATGCGTGTTTCAGAAAAAAAAATTAAAAAAAATAGTGACCGATTTGTGACTTCAATTCGGTCGCAAAGTGTGGCCACTTTCATTTATCGGTCACAAAAAAAGTTGCGACCAGCATTCCTGCAACCCTAGTTAATCGGTCGCCAATCTTTTTGCGACCGATAATAGGTTTTTTGAGACCGATTATTTCGATCACAATATAACTTTTTTTTTGTAGTGTATGCCAATATTCTAACGCATATCTTTAAGGAAGTACCATTTATTCTTGTCATATGCTTTTTCAAGATCGATTTTAATGGTTACACTCCTTTTTTTTCTTTTTTCCTTCTCATAGAATGCAGAACTTCTTGGGCAATGATTATGTTGTCAGTAATATGTCTTCCTAGAATTAAGCTACTTTAGCAAGGACCTATCCATCTATAATGACCCCAAAAATTTCTTTTTTTGTTTGTTTTATTTTTGTACTGTTGGTTACGAGTTATTCATGATGTTCTTGATGTCACTACGTTTTATTTTATCTAGCGGTATTTCTAACACTATTCATCATCAAATTAAATTTTTAATCAAAGTACAACATATGATAAAATACACTTTCATTCATACTGTCAGATTAGAAGTGCCTTAATAGCCCATACATCAAGATAATTTTTTAGAAAGACGTTCATATACATTATATAGTAATAAGGTAATGCTCATACCACAAAAATAGACAATTACCCGGTTACTGCTAAAAAATAATACCTTTACTAGGTAAGTTAATACAAAAACATTAAATTACTACACGAAACTACTCTAGTCATCTAGTTCACCTGGTGCTACAGGTGGTGGTGGGGGTCCTATTGCTATAAATTCGATCAAATGAACCACACAGAGTTCCTAGACAACTAGAATATGGCCTAAGTACGATAATTCCACCCAGTGGACCACAAAGACTAATGTCATAATGTAAATAAGCATGTTGATCTACTGATCTGAACATGATAAAAAAATAGTAATAATGAGAATGAAAATTCTCAGTAGATTTTATAGTAATTATGATGCATACATATCATTATTATATTATCATGTCCAACTATATATACTACAGAATGTTTAAAGCCATAAATATGATATTATGTTAATGCATATATTATGAGGTCCGATACTTCTCTTCTTTTCGAGTTTCCTGACCAGTATCCAAGGTCCATAGTTTCCTTCACTATAGAGTTTTGATTCCTTACTATTGTCTAGTACCATTGGGAAGGCCGCCATTTGTTTTTATAATTTGACCTTCTAGTTCTGTGATTTTCTACTTGCTTTATCTTCAAGTAACACTATATTAGGCTTTGGCTTGATTTGTGGGCATTGGTTCATCTTGTGTTTGTATTTTTTGCATTCGAAGCATATGATGTGCGAACCTTCGTACTCTATGTTGAAAACCCTTTTCCTCAACTTAAAATTTGTAACTAGTTTTTTCCTTACATCGATTTCCATATAAATTTATGCAAACTTTCCCCTTTCGACTCCTAACTTTTTTCCAATATCGGAGTTCATTTTCCTAAGAGTATGATGATCGATCCTCAAGGTCTTCCTCACCCTATCCCCTAGCCTCCATAGAAAGTGAGTATTGTAGTATTTAATAGGGAGCCAAGGCATTCTTATCCACACTACAGAGCCAAGGCATTCTTATCCACACTACAACCTTCTTAAAATTGTCTTCGAGAGGTCTGAAATTTGATTTCCATCTCTAGACTACCAAGTAGTGATCATGGCCCCTCATGAAGAGCATAGCTATAATCCTGTGTTAGAAAAATTAGCCAGGTAAAAATTGTTTCCAATGTCTATTAAGCTAAGTTCCTAGAGAGTTGCCATAATTTTGATGGTATTTCCTTCAAATATTTGTATCTGATTTTCCTTCCCATGAGCTTGACTATAAGTGATCTTCTCCATTTTTTTGTAATAGCTATTTCTCTCCTCAGTGGAGATTTCCACAATAGGATACTACTTGTTCTATGGTCTTTCTGCACCCCTCCATTAAGTCTTCATCAGAATCTTCATCAGTGTAGTCCTCCTCTGTGTCATTTATAGCTTCAATATTGTTATTAGCAGCGCCATTATGGCTAAGGAGCTTATATTTGTAAGATGGTCCAACGTTTTCATTCCCCAACATTTTAGTTGATCCCAGTCAGTTAGAGACTCCACAATTTGGTTTAGCATAGTGCTGAGTGTTATTGTATTTCCCATTACTGTCATTTAGTTCTACGATCACATCTTTTTTCTCCTTCCTTGTAGGGTATGGCTTCATCAACCTCCTGGATTTCTGAGGTGGGTGTAGTTTTAACTTCCTCTGTTGACTCATCTTATTGTTTGTTACTCCCATTGGTGACTCATCTTATAGTTTAGGATATCATATTCTTTCTTTGTTAGTTTTGGATTTTCAGACTCGAGAGGCTTTAACTTACTGGGAAAGATGTTTAGGTCGATAGGCTCTAGCTCAGAGGTCATCGATAGAGGACTCGTACGACTTTGATCAAACATAATTTTAATTATAGCATTTCATTTTAATCTATTCAATTTTCAATTCTCATTTCTTCATAAAATTTACCAAAGAAGACCTTGGAGAATCTCTTAGCTACTGCAAAATGAACATAAATCAAAATTCAAATGAACCCATTTCAATTTTTTTTCATAGTATACAGAAAAAAAATATATGTGATGAATCAAACAGAATAATACTCCAAAATTGCAATGATTTTACTCCCCATTTAACCTAAAGGGCATTTTTTAAATTCATTTTAAATTGAAGATTTAAAAAAAAAAGCAAAAACTTAAACATTTCTATATGTTATATACTTGAAGCAAATCCCTAACATTGATTGCCAAAGCTCCAAGGAGTGGTTTCACATCCAGCCAACTCTCACAGCCCCTGACCTGCAACCCTCCAACATCGTCCTACAGCAGTACTGTTAATACCCATGGATCCCTATGAGAGTTAAGCAAGCCCAGCCCTAGCTAGAAGCCAACAAAGCAAGGGCTTTAGGCCTTTTAAAAAAATATTTTTTTAAAAAAGTATTTTTAGAATTTGAAGACTTCATTTTTCCAATGTATTTACTTTTCCAATTTTCAAGCCACGTTTTATTTTTTTTACTTTTCCAATACATCACTCATTTACTTTTTTGTGGGTCCAAAGAGATGGAAAGGTGAGACTTTTCAAAACCAAAACCATGGTCTTATTTTTTTTGGGTGCCAGCGCCGAAGAACTTGTTAGCCACGTTTTATTTTTTACTTTTTCAATACATCACTTATTTACTTTTTTGTGGGTTCAGGGAGATGGAAAGGTGAATTTCAAAACCCTGGACTTATTTTTTTGGGGGGCCAATGTCGAAAGCTTGTTATGTTGCATTGCCAGCGCCGAAGTTTTTTGCGTTATTGCTACTTGTGTGTTATTACATTGATCTTAAATGTTGGAGACGTGATACAGGAAAGCATTTTAATTGAGGGGGCTTATTTCATCTGTCTGTAGTTTTCTATTTGGTGTGCTACTATTCGGTGTAAAATATTGCATTTGACTCAACAAGCAAGCATCTAAATTAGAAATTTTTTTTTGACAATCAGGTTCTATTGTTCTAACTTTTTTCTTTAGTTTTGATTTATAGTCGTTTAATTTAATTTTATGAAATATACATTGATATTGTTATTTTAACATATAGAAATGTCAACTAAAAATTTTGAATTAGGTTATTCGAAACTAAAAAAAGAAAAAAGTTGAAGCTTTAATTGAATCACAAAGGGGGGCTATCGAGAAATTTTTTGAAACAAATAAGAAAGTTGAAAATATAGGTAATTGCTTGTTGAAGGAACAAGTTAATAATGTAAACATAGATGAAAATAAAAATAGAGAAGAAATATTAGTTAATGAACAAGAAATAGAAATTAATAAATTAGAAAAATTCACTACTAAAAATATATATGATCCAAGTCAATGGACAAATATTGATACAAGTTTGAAAGATTTATTAGTAGAAAAAGGTCCTATTAGAATTACTAATGTACATTTTTCTAAAGATGAATTTTCAAAATATTTTTCTTCATCACTTTACATTCAAAAGTTGACTAATTGTGAAAAACATGAAAGAAAATGATTGATTTATTCTCAAGATTTGGATAGAGTATTTTATTTTTATTACAAATTGCTTAAAACTCTTCCTAGTACAAGTAGTTTAGCCAATGAAAGTAGTAGCAATTGGAGAAATATTAGTAAAAAATTAAAAAGTCGTGAGATAAGTAATGAACATATTGTTAATATGAGTTCATTGATTGATTTAGAAATGAGATTGTTAAAAAATAAAACAATTGACAAACATGTTCAAGAACAAATAAATAAAGATTGAGAACATTGGAGAAATGAGTTATTTAGAATTATTACAGTTGTTAAAACTCTTGGAAAAAGTAACTTAACCTTCCATGAAACAAACGAAAAGATTTACCAAGAAAATAATGAATTTTTTTTAAATCTAATTGAAATGATTGCAGAATTTGATCCTATAATGCAAGAACACATTCATCGAATTAAAGATAATGAAATTCATAATCATTATCTTGGACATAGAATACAAAATAAATTGATAAATTTGTTAGCAAATGAAGTTAAAACAAAAATTATAAAAAAATTATCAATGCAAAATATTTTTCAATCATACTTAATTGTACTCCTGATGTAAATTATCAAGAGTAAATGTTTTTTGTATTACGATGTGTAGATATTTCTTCAACCTCAATTTAAATATTTAAAAGCAAATAATACAACTGGAAAAGGTCTTTTTGATGCTATTATGAATGAAATAAATATTATTGGACTTGATATTAGTAACCTAAGAGGACAAGGTTATGATAATGGGTCTAATATGAAAGAAAAACATCGAGATGTGCAAAAAAAAATTTTAGATATTAATCCTAGATCATTTTATACTCCATGTAGTTGTCATAGTCTAAATTTGATACTTTGTGATATGGCTAATTGTTGTTCTAAAACTATATTTTTTTTTGGAGTACTACAACGTATATATATCATATTTTCTTCATCTACTAAAAGATGAAAAATTCTACAAGATCATATTCCTAGTTTAACTTTTAAATCATTGTCACAGACACGTTGGGAAAGTTGTATTGAAAGTGTAAAAGCTTTAAGATCTCAAATTTCACAAATAAGAGATGCTTTATTGAAATTTGGTGAAGTTAATGACGAACGTAAAATAAAAAGTGAAGCTGATTGTTTAGCATCTTATGAGTTAAAAAATTTTAAATTTTTATTAAGCATGATTATTTGGTATGAGATATTGTTTACGGTAAACTCAGTTAGTAAAAATATGCAATCAAATGATATGTGTATTGATATTGCTATACAACAATTGAAAGGTCTTATTTTATTTTTTGAAAAATATAGGGAAGACGGATTTGAAAATGCTATAATTTCTGCCAAAGAAATTACTATAGAAATGAATATAGAACCTAAATTTCATGAAAAACATATTATTCGTAGAAAGAAACAATTTAATGAAATTATTGACAATGAAGTTGTAAAATCTTCTGAAGAATCATTTAAAGTTGATTATTTTTTGTACATAATAGATAAAGCAATAACTTCATTTAAAGTAGATTTAAACAATTTAAAATGTATCAAGATATTTTTGGTTTTCTATTTAGCATTGAGAAATTAAAGTCATTAAATAATAAAAATTTAAAAGAAAATTGTCTTAACCTTAAACGTTCGTTAAAACATAATGATAATTTTGATATTGATGGATTAGATTTATTTACAGAATTAAAATTTTTAAGAGAAATTATACAAAGAAAATGATACACCAATTGATATATTTAATTATATATTAAGACTTGATTTTTTTTTAAATATGTATATCACTTATAGAATAATGTTAACGATTTTCGTAACTGTTATTTCGATAAAAAAAATTTTAAAATTAAAATTAATAAAATTTTATTTAAGATCGACAATGTCTCAATAAAAATTAAATAATTTAATTTTATTATCAATTGAAAAAAAAATTATTAAAAAAAATTTATTATAATAATTTAATAAATAATTTTGCATATCAAAAGACACAAAAAATAATTTTAAATAAAAATATAATAATTTTAATAAAATTTTATTATTTATTTTAAAAAAATTTATTTTAAAATTTAATTTAAGCGTTCGTAATTGTTGGGCCGGCCACGGAGTTAAGCCCAACCGTGAGATAAGGTTGAGGGCAAAACGGGTAGTAATGGCCCGCCATCATTCTTCCCTCCGTGAATGTCATCTCCTTGACTCCTTCAACCTTCCCAAACTCAATCCCAATCCCTCACTCAGCAAACCCATCAAGACCTCTCCTACCCGTTTGACTTCAAGGTCCCACTCCATCACCTGGGTCCTACGTACCTCAGGGATCTCGCTCTCATCAGCTAAGGTCGGTCCCAACCTGATTTTCAGAGTATCCCTCCAGCTGGTGGTTTTTGAGCGGTACAACTCGTCGACGAAGCGAATATCCGGGGAGTCTCCGACGCCTGAGAGGTCCACAATGGGGATATTGGTTTTGGATCTGGGTCGAGTTTCGAGATCGGATAGGATCTCAAGGGGGTGGACGAAGATAGCGGGAATGGTCTAGATGCTGGAGTCGACGAGACCTTTGACTCTGACCTTGGATTCGTCGAATTGCTTGACCGCTTTGGCTCGATCGTAGGATGAGAATGAATGGGCACTGGTGATAGTGATCGAAGACAGCGTCGTCGTGGCCATTGGAAACGGAAGAGCAAACGCCTTGTATTGGAGCAGAAGGAACGACATTAGTGAGGCAACTCTTCGTGATGCCGTTGAACTTTAACGACGAAGTTGCGTATCCAATGAAAATAAGTAGGACCCTCTCTTATCGGCCTGTGGCTAGCCACGAATACAGGAAAGCTACCTCCTATCTCAAGCTCGGAGACGGTCCAATTCATCTCTTCTGGAGTTTTAACATGTAGCGCTACGCAAAACATAGTATCTACACCATGCATCGAGGAAATGCCAGGTTACTTAATTTAATTGAATAAAATTTAAATTGAAAAAATTAACTTATGTCATAAACAAAAATTTTGAATTATACAAAACACTTTAGCTATGTTATGTTATGTTATAATTGATGCGAATTCAATTTTTTAAGAAAGTATAATTAATTTAAATTTGTTAATTCAAATTGATTCAATCAATGTAATTGTTTTAAAACAAATTCAACTAAATTTAAATAAATTGTCATATTAAAGTAATTTTTTTTACCGTTTAATTTAAGTAATCGATTTTATTTAATAAAAAAAAATACCTAATTGTTATTTTTTTTATATGAATTTTTGAGAGGGCAAAAATTTGAATAAGTGTTATATTATGTGGATTTTTTTTTTTGGTTAAGTTGATAAGATGTTTATTTATTAAATGATACATCAAATTTATTCAATGATAAATAGATCCTGTGACACAGATGTGAACATCAGCACTACATCACAGCTTGAAATAACTTGTCAGTGATTTGAGATCCGACTCTTTCCCGTAGAACGTTGTCATAAACTCGTTGAATGTGAAATTCCTATAAATAGGTGGCTTCTCTGCTGATGTTAGCTCTGGCAATGGTCCATACACATTCTCTCCTGCACTTGGGCCGAAGAAGACAGCAACTGAGATTCGTGGCTTTTGTGAAGAATTTGCCAACACTCGGTGATCAGCACTCTTGTATTCATCATTGGAAATAATCTGAGAATTGAGAAACATAATTATGGATCCAGAAATCATAATATATAGAGGAATGAAAAGTTTTACATTTCACTTATTGCAATATAAAGAGCATGCATGGACACTAGTGGAGTGACGGATTTTTCACTTCACTTCCTGAAAAGAAAATTTACAAAAATTGAAATGCAAATGCATGTGGTTCCATACTTCCATTTTCAAAATTTGATAATCTATTATGTGAATGAAATGTCATCCATAAATCTCCGTATGATATCAGTTAGATCGTATGTGAATGAAGTGTCATCCACCAAGGCTGGAATTATTCATGCAGCTGAATAGTTAACCAGCAGCAACAGTGCGCTTCACCAGATACAAAAGACAGACAGGACGTGTCTGTTACAAACGAGCAGAATAACCTCTTGTGACTTTCTGATGTTGACGGTTGGATTTCCGAAAGACATAATAACACTTTTCCAAAAGATGTTGATGGTTGGCTCTCCGAAAGACATAATATTTCCAAAACATCTCGTTGGTATAAATTTTTTTTTTTAATTAAATAAAATATTATTATTAAAATTATATTTAGAATGATATAAAAATAAATAAAATTTTTATTATTTTTTAATGTTTAATATGTTTTAAATAATATAAAAATAAAATAAAAAATTAGTAAAAAAATAAAAATATTTTTTTTAAAAAAATTATTAAAATAATATTAATTTGATTTAAAAAATTATTTAAAAATTTTATTAAAAATATTAAAAATATTTAAAAATAATTTAAACATTATTATTTTTTATTTTAAAAAATAAATAATATTTAAACTATTTTTAAGAGAATATTTAACAGAGAAGAATATTTTAAAAATGTGTTTTAATTTTTGTCATTTTCATTCCATTTTTTGTTCTTTCTTTTTTTTTTTATCAATTTTAAGAGGGAATCACTATTCTTTTATACAAAATAATTCTTTTTCTATAATTTTTATATTTTATCAATCAAATATAATTTTTAATAGAATGAAAATTTAAATGTTCATTCCTTCATCTTATTTTCACCAATCAAACATAATCTTAAAATTTAGGGTTTGAGACTTTAATATAAAATATATATGATGAATTAATCAGCACAGTACTTCAAAATTGCGATGATTTTACTTCCCTTGTAGCCTAAAGGACATTTTTTTTTTAAAATTCATTTTAACTTGAAGTTTAAAAAAAAATCCATATTTTATAATATATATATATTTTACATTTCACTTCACTTCCTGAAATAGATAGAGGAATGAAAAGTTTTACATTTCACTTCCTGAAAAAAAAAATACAAAATATGAAGTGCAAATGTATGTGGTTCCCTACTTCCATTTACAAAATTTGACAATCTATTATGTGAATGAAATGTCATCCACTAAGGCTGGAATTATTCAACAGCTGAATAGTTAACAAGCAGAAATACTAGGCCCGTTTGTTTTAAATTTTTAAAAATTATTTTTTATTTTTAATTATTTTCAAAAAAAAATTCTTTTAATAACTATTTTTTACTATCGTTTCAAAAATAAATTTTAAAAATAAATTATTTTTAAAATAAAAAAATAAAAAAATCGTTTTTATTTTTTATTTTTATTTTCATAATACAAAAAAATAAAAAATATATATTTTTACAATAGTTTTATCAAATAAATTTTTTTTATTTTTGTTTTGTAAAATAATTTTTAAATATAATTTTTAAAAATAAAAAATAAAAACAAAATTAAATAAGTCCACCGGATACAAAAGACAGACAGGACAGGTTTCCGTTACAAACCAGAGCAGAAAAACCCCTTGGGGACTTTCTGTCTTTCTGATGTTGACGATTGGCTTTCCTGAAGAAATAATAACACTTTTCCAAAAGATGAATAGTTAGGAACACTGTGTTTCACCGGATACAAAAGATAGACAGGACATGTTTCTGTTACAAACCAGAGCAGAAAAACCTCTTGAGACTTTCTGATGTTGACGGTTGGCTTTCCGGAAGACATAATAACACTTTTCCAAAAGATGTCGACGGTCGTGTACCAAAAAAAAAAAAAAGATGTTGACGGTTGGCTTTCCGAAAGACGTAATAGCACTTTTCCAAAAGGTTTACGATATTCATTGGGAGAATCTCCTAGGGACTATAATATGAACATGAATCATAATTCAAATCAACCCGTTTAAATTTTTACCATATTATACAGAATAAAATATATATGATGAATTAAACAGCACAGTACTTCAAAATTGCGATGATTTTACACCCCCTGTGACCTAACGGACATTTTTTTTTAATTCATTTTAACTTGAAGATTTTTTTTAAAAAAAATTGAAACGTTTTTATATTTTATATACCTGAAGCAGATCCCCAACATTGATTGCCAAAGCTCCAGGGACTGGTTTCACGTCCAGCCAACCCTCACTGCTCTTAACCTGCAACCCTCCGATATCGTCTTGCAGCAGTACTGTTAATACCCGTGCATCCGTATGAGAGGTAAGCCCAACCGTGAGATCAGGTTGAGGGCAAAACGGGTAATAATTGCCCGCTATCGTTCTTCCCTCCGTGAATGTCATTTCCTTCAACCTTCCCAAACTCAATCCCAATCCCTCACTCAGCAAACCCATCAACACCTCTCCTAGCCGTTTGACTTCAAGGTCCCACTGGATCACCTGGGCCCTACATACCTCAGGGATCTCGCTCCCATCAGCTGGGGTCTGTCCCATCTTGATTAGCAGGATATCCCTCCAACTGGCGGCTTTTGAGCGGAACAACTCGTAGCTTGATATGTAGGATACGCCGGTGCCCGCCTCCGAACGGTAGAGTCCCCCCTTGATCTCCGTCGGTTGCTCATGGAACGCCTTGAAAGAGTCGAGTGTGCGGTCCAGAACTCCCAATGGGATGCCGTGGTTGATGATCTGGAAGAAGCCCATGGTGGAAGCAGCGCGCCGGATTTGGTCCACGACCTCAGAGCGGCGATCGGGGGAGTCTTCGATGCCTGAGAGGTCCACAGTGGGGATATTGGTTTCGGATCCTGGTCGGGTTCCGAGGTCGGATAGGACCTCGGGAGGGTGGACGAAGAAAGAGGGAATGGTCTGAATGCCGGAGTCGACGAGGCCTTTGACTCCGGCCTTGGATTCCTCGAACTGCTTGACCGCTTTCGCTCGGTCGCGGGGTGGAGATGAATGGGCACCAGTGATGGTGACCGGAGACGGCGTCGTCGTGGCCATGGAAACGGAAGAGAAAATAACTTGTGTTGGAGCAGAAGGAACGATGTTGGTGAAGCAGCAACATGTCGCCGCTGTACTTTAACGGCGAAGTTGCTATCCAATTAAGATAAGTAGGCCCTCTCTTTAGCGGCCTGTGACTAGCCACGTATACAGGAAATCTACCTCCTATCCAATTAAAATGAAGTGCCACCTCTCCTTGAGTTTGTACACCATCGAGGAAATATCACGTTGCTTAATTGCATAAGTAGGGCCCTCTCTTAAGCGGCCTGTGACTAGCCACGTACACAAGAAATCTAGCTCATATCCAATTAAGATAAAGTACCATATCTTGTGGGGTTTGTACACCATCGAGGAAACATCACGTTGCTTAATTTAGAGTATCACGTCACTCGATCTTAGCCGAAAGGACCGAGAAAGGTCTAAAGCATCACGTTGCTTAATTTAAAATATCACGAACTGAAATTTTGAACCATACAAAAAAAGTTGTGTCAGAGTATAGTTGATGCGAATTTAATTTTTTAATAAAATATAATTAATTTAAATTTATTAATTCAAACTGTTTTAATCAATCTAATTTTTTTAAAATAAATTTAAATAGATTTTTAAATTATACACGGCCTCCAGATTTCTCTAGCAAAATGTTCCCAAGTTTTTGAGCAACACTGTCCATGGAGAAGAGAGAAAAGGTAAAGAAATTAAATTAGTACAAACTAGGAGAACACAAAGAGATTATCATAAAATATTTAAAGGGAGAGTTTTTTTTTTTTTTTAAGTAGTTCAACTATGATTGAATTGCAACTAGACTAAAATTTAGAGTCCATTTGACTGTATTTCTAATTTCTGTTTATTTTGAAACTACTTTCTTTTAAATGGTGTTTTAAAAAAACTGTTATAACAAAGAAATAACTAATATTTGAACAAATAATCTCAAAAGTACTCCCATTAATATTATATGTGTTTGGATAATCTTTTTTTTTTAAATGGCTCTTTACTATCAAATTACTAAAAAAGACACTCAGTAAAATGATTTTGTAATTAATATTTTTTTCAAATTTTTTTATAACACATTAATTTTCTTTACCTAAACCTTCTTTTAATAAAAAAAAGTACTATTATAATTTTAATTAAATTAAATAGATTCTTACTTAATTAAAAAAAATAAAAATACAAAATATACGCATTATGTGTATGTATATATATAATATTTTTACTCGATATGATCATTTAGACATATATGGACATAAACATCATTTTTAAACCAGTTTGATAGTGTTATTTGCTATTATGTGATTTATGCGTCATTCAATTATTTTATAATCTATTTTATTGTCACTTAACCATCATATGTGATATTTTGATCCCAATTTTCACAAAAATAATTATATAAATATTTTTAAATTATGAAATTTAACTCATTTATTAAAATTAGAAGATTCACAATTATATTACAAATTATTAAAAAAATTAAATTGATGTATTTTTAAAAATAACAAAACGAATAGTTCAATCAATCCTTTTAAAAAAATTATCATAGACGATATTCTAATTAGTTAACAACAAGAGTGGTCCTATATCACAATGTCACATACCCTCTTAGCTGAAACAATTATACAGATTATCAATTTTCAGTGCGGGTTACAACAACCTTTCTGGCAGCCCACCTAACAGGCTATTTCAGTTTGGCACTCTTGAAAAGGCAGCTACGAAGGGGACCCCATCCTTTGTAAACCTCCATTAGAGATGAATTGCTTAGTCTTTGGAGCATCCCCTTCTTTAGCTTTACTCGCAGCTTCAGGTTTTTAAGAAAAAAATGAATGACTTTAGAGACGCTTTCCTATGGAGTTTCGTAGCCTCATTGTTGTTGGCTTCCTTGGGGTCATCACTTTTCTCTACTTTGTTGTGGATCTATAACAAATGGTTGTGCTTTGAGATTTGTTGATTTTTTAAAAGCCTTTGCTAATTTTTGTCATCAATTTGTTGGTTTCAGGCATTGATATATATATGATGACCTAAAAATAGAGTAAATTATGAATATTATTATTATTTTACTTGAAAAGTAAAGATGTTTTTAAGTTAATTTATTCATCAATTAATGTTAAATATTTTTTAAACGATTTTAAAAGTGTATTTTTTATGTTGTTTATCACATTTAATAAAATAATTTATTTTTAATTCGAATAATTAAAATAAATTAAGAATATGCTATTTTGACCACTCAGTTAACTTCTTAAAATTAGTAATTTTTTTTACTTTAATATCGAAAAAGAAACAATGTGGTGCATCAAATTAATATTGAGAAGATTTTTATTTTTCTTTTACATTGACGACTTCAATATCTAAAATTCAAGTTAAGTCAGTCAGAAACTTGAACTTTGACTGATTACTTAGGTGAGTCAAATTTCAATATTGATATAGTCAACTGAAATAAATTCTTCAAATGACTAAATAAATGTAAAACATATTAATTTTAAGGGTTCAAATGAAAGCTTACACTTTAAAATATGTACAGCAATACGTTGGCCAAATTAAAAATTGACCACGCACATAAATTAAAAACTGAATAACTAGAAAGTACAATCTGAACAATTATATTGGATCAACCATCATTGAAGAGGCATGTTGTTCAAAAACATTTTATAAAGAAGTGTTGAATCCAAATAAAAAATGGTGTTGAAAATATGAGATTTCTGTAAAACCCAAAGAAAGATTCTGTGTCTTCTCTCTACAACTTTTACATTTTTTTATTTCTTTTAAAATATTTTTATTAATTGATTTATTTTAAATTTATATTTAACTCAAATTTATATTTGATTCATTATTAAATAAATTGTCTATTTTGTTTATTATTTGTTTGTTAAGTTGATATGAGTAGAATAAACATTTGCTAGAATAAAGATCGTAAAAAATCAATGCCAATTAAATGAAAGATAATTGAATAAATGATTGTTTGATTACTTACATAAAATAATATGTATTTAATAGCATCGATAAAAAATTTATTATTTAATAATTTCACTGTAAAAAGGATCTTTCACTTGTATATTTAAAACTTTCATAGTGTTTTAATTTGAGATGATTACTTGGAGTAAATTAACAATTAAAATTGTTCATCACTTTCACTATATTATATATAATATTTTAAGATATATAACTGAAACATACTTTCAATAATAAAAATTATTTATTATCTTAATATTTATGTAATTATTTTTTATTAAAATTTGAATACAAATGATTAAGTGGTAATAATCACATTGGTTTTAAACCAAACTACACAACTAAATGTACCATTTTGAACTTTGGTTTTTTCCCCTCAGGGGGCGTTGGCAGAAATTTTTTATTTTTTTAAATTTCATGAGAATCTCAATATGGGAAAGTAGGATTGTTATATTTGATACAAGTTTTAAAATTTTCATTTTCAGAAAATTAGGATTTTTAAGAATAATTTTTTAACAATTTTTTCACAAAAAGATTTCCTTAGGAAGGGGTGTGAATCTTAATTTTTCATTACTTGAAAAACCTCATATAATGTTAAAAGATAAATATGACATTCATTAATGGTATAATTATAATAATAACAAAAAAAAATCTTACTTACTTTCTTCATTCTTATTCTCTCTTATTTCTTCTCTTTACTCTCACTTTCTCTCTCATAGGAATAAGGGGTATTTTTAAAAAATGTATGAAACTTTTTAAGAAATTAAGTATAACCAAATATAAGAGTAGAAAATTCTCAAAAAATATTATTTAAATATTCTCAGCAATAATATTAAAGGTCAAGTAAATATATTTTATACATTTTCAAGAATTATTATTTCCATCAATCATATTCTCTCAAAAAACATAATTTCTAAAAACAAAATTTTTTACCACCTTCTAAGAACGATTTGAAGGATTTGTAAGCATAAACTTTCTACAATTCTTTGATTTGCTACCTAATGATAATATCATATCTTGGCCAATCCAATTATAAGGATTGGCCTATAGTGAACCTATCACACGAGCATTGCAATTCAACTGTTAAGCCATATCATTTTAACTAATGTCAGTGTTTAGTCTATAATTTCAAAAGACTAGTCATAACTAAACACCACTTGGTGACTCACTTGCACAATAAATCTACCAAAATGCCCTTAAAGCAACTACTAAACTAATTCTATAAATAGGACTCTCTAGTTTCCATGTATTAGTCACATAGCATATTTAGTTAGTTAGTTAGCTAGTTTGTTAAATATTGATTTACTATGTACACGTGAGATTAGCAAAATGCTACATATGCATGTATTTGTGAAGCTGATAATAATGCATAATTTCATTTTTCTTATCATCTATCTTTTGGTTTAATATGGTATCAGAGTGTTACCGCTCTTCTGTTTCTGCACATTGAAGCTATCCTTGTTTGCTCTTTTTTCTTCAAGATATTAATGGCGAATTCCGCCATGGATGAAGTTTTGAATCCTTTCTTTCTTCACTGTTCGGATTCACCAAGACTTATTTTGGTCTCCCAGTTGCTCACTGAAAGCAACTATCATTCATAGCGTACAAATTTGGCTTTAAGGACGATTCAATTCAGGTTCCTAATCCAAGTAACACTCAGCTTTATTTGGCTTGGTAGAGGAACAATAACATTTTAGCTTTTTGGCTACTCAATTCTGTCTTAGAAGATATCACTGCCAGTTTGATCTACTTAGCATATGCTGCAGAAATCTGAAGTGATCTTCAAGAATTATATTAGCAACATAATGGGCCTCGAATCTTTCAGTTAAAGAAGGAATTAGTCACTTTATCTCAATGATCCATAACTGCGGAACAATATTTCACGAAGCTTAAAGGAGAAAGGAAAGAGCTTGGTGAATATTGTCTGGTTGGTACTTGTAATTATGGAGGAGCCAGACCATTGATTGAGCACTTGATGCAAGAATATGTGTTGTGTTTTCTCATGGGGCTAAATGAATCTTTTTCACATATCAGGGGACAAATCTTGTTAATAGATCCTCTCCCACCTATCAATAAGGTTTTCTCATTAATAATTCAAGAAGAGAAATAGAGAGAAGTTGGAAATTCAATAACTCAATCTGATGTACAAGCTGCATATGCACTCACACACTCAAACTCCAGATTCAATTATGATGGGAAGCAGTGGAACATCAAGAAAGAAAGACCACTGTGTGCTCATTGTGGCATCCTTGGCCATATCAAGGACAAATGCTACAAACTTCATGATTATCCCCCTGGATACAAGAAAGAGTCAATTCTAAAGAAAGGGAGACCAACTGGTAGTGTGAATCAAGTTTCTAGTGCAGTTATGTCTAATTTTGAAGAATCTCCTCTGCAGATGACATCTAATCAATGCCAACAATTGATTCACTTGCTTCAGGCTCAATTGTCACATGCTGCAATTCCTGATGCAGACATCCCTATAGAATCAGTCTCCACTAGTATAATTCTTTCAATAGTTAATGCCACTTATCATATTTTCCTTGATTCTTGGATCCTTGATTCAAGAGCCACATCTCATATTTGTCATTCTTTGAAATTTTTACTTCTTATAAATCTTTATAAAATCATTTTGTCAATCTTCAAAATGGGTCAAAAGTATCAGTTACTGCCATTGGTACAGTTCATCTATCATATACCTTTATATTACATAAAGTGTTGTATATTCTCTTGTTTCATGTCAATCTCATATCAATATGAGCATTGTTAAAAAATTCTCATTATAATATCACCTTTCATGAATCTTCCTTCCAAATCCAGGATCTACACATATCAAAGATGATTGACAAGGGTAAGCTGTATGAAGGATTATACATTTACTAATAAGATGAAGATTGCCAACTTGTCTTTACTGATATAGGATTCATTCATGTTGTTCAAAATAAATCCAGTGACACCATTGTAATCAATCCACCTACTTTTCCTTTTGTACAGTCTTCACATTGTAATTC
Organism: Gleditsia sinensis; assembly: GCA_037074535.1. NCBI lineage: Eukaryota > Viridiplantae > Streptophyta > Magnoliopsida > Fabales > Fabaceae > Gleditsia > Gleditsia sinensis. Next base: position 18,094,494 of record CM073471.1, read on the forward strand.
AATTTCACCTAATTCTACTAATACACATCTATGGCATGCTAAATTAGGTCATTTTTCTGATAAAGTGTTGAGACTAATCAGTAATAAAATTCATTTTTTTCTTTCATCACATTATTTTTTTAACACTTGTCAAATTTGTCCTCTTTCAAAAATGAGAAGATTGTCTTTTACTTTTTTCTATAATTTGTCTACAAATCCATTTGATTTAGTGCATTGTGACATATGGGAACTGTATCATAACCCCATGCATGATGGCAAGAATTAATTTTTCGCAAGTGTTAATGATTGCACACGTTTCACATGGATATATATGCTGAAACACAAGTCAAAGACTACTGCTTTTATTATAAATTTTTTTGCCATGGTTCAGAATCAGTTTGGTAGGAACATTAAACAACTGCATTAGTTTTCATGTCCTTATAGACTTGAACAAAAATTAGTAGTGAAAATGAAACACCTGCACCTTTTGAATGTGGCAAGAGATTTGATGTTTCAAGTCAATATGCTTCTACAATTCAGGGGTAAATGTATTGTCACTGCAATGTTCTTGATCAATAAAACTCCATCTCCACTTCTCAAAAATCAATCTCCATATAAACTGCTTCATCAAAAAGAACCTATCTATGTAACTTTAAAAGTTTTTGGCTGTCTTTGTTTTATCTCTACGCCGCTGCATGAACACAATAAGTATTCTTCTCGAAGGAGAGTATTAGACACGTAGCATATTCAGTTAGTTGGTTAGCTAGTTTGTTAAATATTGATTTATTATGTACATGTAAGATTAGCAAAATGCTATATATGCATGTATTTGTAAAGCTGATAATAATGCAGAATTTCATTATTCTTCTCATTTGTCTTCTGGTTTAATACCATGGTACACTTTAAGTTCACGGCTCATTTGTCTATGTACTTTGTCATTTGGCTCTCTTTGGCTTTTTAAGTTCACGGCTCATTTGTTTATGTACTTTGTCATTTGGCTCTCTTTGGCTTTAGTATTGGAGCTCCTGCCAGGGCCCTAACTCCGGCATAATCCTAACCCTTTTCTTAATCGTAGATTCACTCAAGACATGATAGTTTTACCGTCTCAACCATCGACAATTCACCACCTCCAACTGTAATTTACACTGTTAAAAGAAAGTGAATATAAAAGGAAAAAAGAAAAATATATAGGAGATAACAAAATGGCCAGAGAACTTTTGGTCCTTTGAAAATGTCATGGCTTTTAAAATATTGTTGTGAAAATTTTATTTATTTATTTGGTTGAAAATGCCATGGCTTTTAAAATATTGTTGTAAAAATTTAATTTATTTTTTGGCCAAAAAATTATTTTTTAAATTGCATAATAGAAGCTACTTTTAAAAATCCAATTAAATGATATGATATTTAATAATTATTTTTTAAAATTTATTGCAAACATATAATTTTTTTTGTACGAAAAAATTTAAAGTAAGAAAAAACTATTTCATTTTAAGGACAAAATATGTCGATTAATCATTTTGAGAAATAGAGATTATCAAAGTTGGTTTTGCCTTTACCAACAAATTTTTTCAATACACACAGGCTTGATTTAAACCCAATACAACATATTTAAAGCAATCAATTATCTACCAACTATCTGCTAATTATACCAAACCTTGTTGGTGGTTTGTTTTCAACTTTAATATATTATTTTCAATACCAAACACTTTACCCCCAAAGTGAAAAAGTTAAACAATAGTATCAATTTGTATATGTCCAGTAGCCCATGGGTCCCAACCCATTTTAACTGTACATATTAGCAATATACCATCTTATAACTTGCAACTGTTCATCATAATCAAGGTACCCTATTTTTTCCTCCACATTTCCCCTTTTCTTTTGGTCTTGCATTGACAAAATGCTAATTCATCAACGGTCTAGCAAAACCAAGTCTTGACTTGCATTTGATATTTAATCCAAGAAAGGCAAAAGCAAACTGCAACAGGATCAATATCATCTACCACTGATGGGAGGCTGGATAAGCAACGAGTAATGGCAGTTCAGCTCGTATACCTTCCTACGACTTGTAATTTAGACCGTAATTGATAATTTAAAACTAGAAATTTCACAGATAAACTTCTCATGTTTTGCAAAGAACAAATGACTTTACAATGCAAAGAAAAACCTCATAGAGGCACACCTCCACCCAGGAGATAGGAAATGTACTTGACGCAATCAAATTGCACTTGACGCAATCAAAATTCTAAATGTCTAGGTGCAAGTGCATCAGTTTCCAGTGAGATATGGTCTGCCTCAAAAGTTATCACAAAAAACCTAATGCATCAATTGCTGCAGACTCACTACTCAGCCTAAAAAAAAGATAGAGATTACCATATAAATTAAATTTTGTTAAATTCCAAACTGAATCCCTGAAGCTAATGATCAATCATCCATGAGGGGAGAAAACAGATTCAGCTATGAGGAGATTTGTGGAAGAATGGAGTGGAAATTATGATTGCCTATATTCATGGCCGGAGGCTTTTCAATTTGGAAACTTCCCTGTTGCTAGAAGACTTCAAAGTCTAGGAATGCACAGAATGGAGAAGAATAAAAGAAAAATATGCCAAAAAGATCAGAGGCTTTCTGCGGCAAAGTGAAAGGCTTCATCTCTTGTCCAGCAGATATAAAAAATATTAAAATTTTGAGTAAATTACATTCACGTCACTTAAATTTGTGAAAATTATAGTTACACCCTTCTAGTTTGGAAACTTATAAAACCCACTCTCACATTCCCTCACTTTCTGCGGCAAAGTGAAAGGCTTCATCTCTTGTCCAGCAGATATAAAAAATATTAAAATTTTGAGTAAATTACATTCACGTCACTTAAATTTGTGAAAATTATAGTTACACCCTTCTAGTTTGGAAACTTATAAAACCCACTCTCACATTCCCTCAAATTTTAAAAATACTATATTAACATATGTTATTTTAAATTTTTATAGGTCTTCATTTCACCTTTTAAAAATTTGTACTACATTAAATTAGACTACTTCTGAGTTTTTTAGAAAAAAATATTCATAAAACAAGTTCTATTAATCATTTTGTGAACAGAGAAGAAATTTTCATGAAATTGTAAATAGAGAGGATATGAGTATAGGTTTCAAAAATGTGAATGTAATTTACTCTAAATTTTTATTGCTACTACTCAACACTTAGTATGAGAAACTGATCAAATGGTTTGAGAAGCTTTGCAGCTTATACGTAATAGATTTATGAATGTCTAAATAAACTCCCACGCCATGTGTTATAAATTCCTATTGAGAACTGTAAAATTATGGGCTCACGGAAAGCAATAAGGGTTCACACTTAACTTTTCTCTTCTTCGGCTCCTCAGCACCCCCATTTTGTTTTCATTCCTTTGTCATCAAGCCAATGGAATTTCCAGTTCAAAGCTTGAAGATCTAGTTGTACATTGTGCTAATAATATGTGCAGTGCATGTTCAGAAAGGTGATTTTCGTGTGCGTGTATATTTAGTTGCCGAGTTCAGTGACTATCGTGAACTTTGAGACTAGAACAAGTAAGCTTCTATTTACAATACCAACCTTTGTACAGATGTATCACATAAACATCAGCAGAAGCAGTTGTTTTGTGCATCACTGCTTGAAATAAATTGCCAGTGATTTGGCATCAAACTCTTTCCCGTGGAACCTTGCCATAAACTCGTTGTATGTGAAATTCCTACAAATAGGTGGCTTCTCTGCTGATGTTAGCTCTGGCAATGGTCCATATGCACTCTCTGCTGCACTTGGCCTGAAGAAAACAGCAACTGAGACTCGTGGCGTTTGTGAAGAATTTGCTAACACTCGGTGATCGGCACTCTTGTATTCATCATTGGAAATAATCTGAGTATTGAGAAACATAATTATGGATCAAGAAATCATAATGGAAAAGGAAGAAAGGCATACAGTGCATATTTAGCATTCAAGAAGGAGACTGATTATATAGAGGAATGAAAAGTTTTACATTTCACTTGTTGCAATATAAAGAGCATAGACATTGGAGTGACGGATTTTTCACTTCACCTCCTGATATTCCATTTTCGTCCTAATTTGTGATTAAAAAAAATTATAAAAAATGAAATGCAAATGTATGTGGTTCCATTCTTCCATTTTCTTTCTGTCCCTCACCATATACAGCTTACACGCCACCTTTGTCATGCCTAACAAGCCCTTTTCAAAAATTGACACCCATAAATCTCCGTATAATATCAGTTAGATCATATCTGAATGAAATGTCATCCACCAAGGCTGGAATTATTCATACAAAAGAATAAGTTTTCTTATTGCCCATGATATCATCTGATTCACTAATTTCCATCCAACCAAACTCCCGAAACGGATCCATAGTTAACAAGAAGCAACACTGTGTTTTACCAGATACAAAAGGCAGACAGGATAAGTCTCTGTTACAAACAAGAGCAGAAAAACCTCATGACGGTTGGCTCTCACTAAAGACATAAGAGAACTTTTCCAAAAGGGCTCACGTGATCCACTAGGAGAATCTCTTAGGGACTGCAATATGAACATAACTCATATTTCAAGAGAACCCAGTTAAATTTTTACCACTATACAGAAAAAAAAAACATATATGATGAATTAAGCAGCACAATACTTCAAAATTGAGATGATTTTACTCCCCCGTAACCTAAAGGACATTTTTTAAATTCATTTTAACTTGAAGATTTAAAAAAAAAAATTGAAACGTTTCTATATTTTATATACCTGAAGCAGATCCCCAACATTGATTGCCAAAGCTCCAGGGAGTGGTTTCACATCCAGCCAACCCTCACTGCTCCTAACCTGCAACCCTCCTATATCGTCCTGCAGCAGTACTGTTAATACCTGTGGATCCCTGTGAGAGGTAATCCCAACTGTGAGATCAGGTTGAGGGCAAAACGGGTAATAATTGCCCGCTATCGTTCTTCCCTCCGTGAATGTCATCTCCTTCAACCTTCCCAAACTCAATCCCAATCCCTCACTCAGCAAACCCATCAAGACCTCTCCTAGCCGTCTGACTTCAAGGTCCCACTCCATCACCTGGGCCCTACATACCTCAGGGATCTCGCTCTCATCACCTAGGGTCGGTTCCAGCCTGATTACCAGGGTATCCCTCCAGCTGGCGGCTTTTGAGCGGTTCAAATCGTGGTTTGATATGTAGGATACGCCGGTGCCCATCTCCCTACGGTAGATCCGCGCCTTGATCTCCGTCGGTTGCTCATGGAACGCCTTGAAAGAGTTGAGTGTCCGGTCGAGAACTCCCAATGGGATGCCGTGGTTGATGATATGGAAGAAGCCCAGGGTGGAAGCTGCGCGCCGGATTTGGTCCACGACCTCAGAGCGGCGATCGGGGGAGTCTTCGACGCCTGAGAGGTCCACGATGGGGATGTTGGTTTCGGATCCGGGCCGGGTTCCGAGATCGGATAGGACCTCGGGAGGGTGGACGAAGAGAGGGGGGATGGTCTGGATGCCGGAGTCGACGAGGCCTTTGACTCCGGCCTTGGATTCCTCGAACTGCTTGGCCGCTTTGGCTAGGTCGTAGGGTAGATATGAATGGGCCCCGGTGATGGTGATCGGAGACGGCGTCGCCGTGGCCATGGAAACGGAAGAGAAAATACCTTGTGTTGGAGCAGAAGGAACCGCGTTGGTGAAGCATCTCTTCGTGATGCCGTTAAACTTTAACGGCGAAGTTGCGTATCCAATTAAAATAAGTAGGGCCCCCTCTTTACTGGCCAGTGGCTACCAACGAATACAAGAAAGCCGTCTCCTATCTCAAGCTCGGAGACAGTCCAATTCATCTCTTCTTCTGGAGTTCGTACATGTGGCTCTACGCAAAATGTTGTATCTACACCTGGAACTGGTTCAGTGCTAGGATGCTATTTATAAGATCCAAGTTGAACCGCCATAAAAAAAAAAAAAAAAAATACAATATAAAGCTTCGATTTAATAAAATAAAAATATTATTATTATTTTAATTTAAAAATTATTTTAAATATTATAAATAAAAAATAAAATAAATTATTATTAATATAAAAATTTAAATTAAATTTTGTTAAATAATATTAAAAATTTTAATTTAAATATATATATTTTTAATTATAAATTTTTTTATAAATAAATAAAATAATAATGAATATTTTAATTTTTTTTATTGTTCACTTCTCACTTTTTTCAAAGATAATTCAAATTTTATTATAAAAAATAATCAATATTTAATGAGACTTTATTATTTTTACTAATCAAATAAAAGAATGAAATTTCTATTTCCATTCTCATTTCTTCACTCCTTCACTTTAATTTTTCTTAACAAATGTAGCCTAAGTATGAATATCGATCAGGTTACTTAATTTAAATGAAAATAATTTAAATTAAAAAATTAACTTATGTCGCTAATGGAAACTTTGAACTATGCAAAAAAATTTAGAAGTTGACATAAAATAGAAGGATACGAAGACAACAAGGGACTATGGGAAAATATTTAATGGGAGAGTAATTTTTGTTTTTTGAAGTTGACATGAATTTTAGAGGAAAATTTGAAGAATTGTGATATAATGTGGATTTTTTTTTTTTGGGATAAGTCGATATGATGTATATTTATTAAATTACTAAAAAAGACACTCAGTAAAAATGATTTTGTAATTAATATTTTCTTTTCACATTTTTTTTATAACACATTAATTTGCTTTACCCAAAACCTCTTTTAATAAAAAGAAGGACTATTATAATTTTAATAAAATTAAATAGATTCTTATTTAATAAAAAAATAAAATTACAATATATATATATATATATATATATATATATATATATATATATATATATATATATATATATATATATATATATATATATATATATATATATATATAATCACCTAGACATACATGAGCAGGTATAAACATCATTTTTTCATACCTGTTTGGTAGCGTTATTTGTCTTTATGTGATTTATGTGTGTCATTCAATTATTTTATAATCTATTTTATTGTCACTTAACCATCATATGTGATATTTTGATCCTAATTTTCACAAAAATAAATTTATAAATATTAATATATTAATAATTTCACTGTAAAAAGGATGTTTTCCTTGTATTTTGAAAACTTTCATATTTTTTTTATTTGAGATGATTACTTGGAGTAAGTTAACAATTGAAATTGTCCACTTTCACAGCATTATATATAAGATTTTAAGATATACAACTGAAAAATACTTTTAATAATAAAATCATTCATTATTTTAATATTTATGTAATTATTTTTATTAAAATTTGAATACAGATGATTAAATCGTAACAATCATCACTGGTTGCAGATTCGCTTGAGACATAGACAAGGGTCTTACCGTCTCAACTATCAACAATTCAGCACCTTGAAAATATAAAAGGAAAAAAGAAAAATATATGGGAGATAACAAAATGGCCAGAGAACTTTTGGTCCTTTGAAAATGTTGTGGCTTTTAAAATATTGTCGTGAAAAATTTATTTATTTATTTAGGCCAAAAAACTATTTTGTAAATTGCATAATAGAATCTACTTTTAAAATAAAATAAAATGATATGATATTTGATAATTATTTTTTAAAAGTTGTTGAAAAGGATTTTTTATTTTTCAGTTTTTAAAAATAATTTTTTATTTTTAGTTGTTTCCAAAATAAAAATTCATTTGGTATTTTTTTAAAAAAATAAATTTTACAAATAAGTTGTTTTGAAAATAAAAAAAATAAAAAAAAAGAGAAACTTATTTTTATTTTCAAAACAGCCAAAAAAATATTTTTAAAATAGTTTTTCAAATCAATTTTTTTTCTTTTATTTTACAGAATAATTTTTAAACAATTTTAAAAACATAAAAATAAAAATAAAATCAAATAAGTCCATAATTTTTTTCGTACTAAAAAATTTATAGTAAGAAAAGACTATTTCATCTTAAGAACAAGATATGTTGCACACTTTAACAAACATATAAATTGAAAATGATAAACATGGCACTCTTTATATTAAAATAAAAAAAATTATTACGCAAGTTAAAAGTTTGGGATTTTTTTATTATTCCTATTAAATTAAGAATTTCTAATTCCAAGCAAGTGGAAGATTTATAACTTATCGTTACGGAAAAATATCAATTACAACAATATTATTAGGTTATCTTCAAAAATATGGTTTGTTTTAAACTTTAATACTTTATCTTCAACACCAAATACTTCACCTCCAAACTGAAAAGGTTAAACAACAGCCCATGGGTCACAGCCCGTTTTAACTGTACTTATTAGCAATATATAGCAAGAGTATGAAGCAGCATGGCTAGCATTGTAACATTCCATAATTTTAATTTTTAAAAAATAATATTTTATTATAAATAAATATATTTTTATTTATTTTAAAATAATTATATTTTATTATAAATAAATCTATTTTTAATTAAATTAATTATTTTTTTATTTAAAATAATTATATTAGTCTTTAATAAATTTTTGTTATATTTTTAAAAATATTTTTTTTTAATATAAATAAAGATATTTATTTCGAGATTTGTTTTATTACGATTTTTATAAAAAAAAAATCATGATTTAAGAGTTTAACTAAAGATTTATAAGAATGAAAATTTTTAAAAAATTTTGAGATATTTTATGATGAAAAACAGAATTTATATGAATTTTTATAAAATAAAATCATATTATTAATTATTTAATAATTATTATGATTTAAAAAAAACATAAAATGATAAAACAAAAATCGGGCGACGACAGTTTCAAAAGAAAAACGAAAAATATGTATAGTAAGTAAATAGTGACCTACAACTTTATCTTTCGATTTAGAGTGCTTATGGGTTTCCGATCTCAAAATTGAAAGTGTTATTAGATTCAGGACGAAGAATACTTCAGTTTTGACCGATCAATTTTTCAAATCAACCGTTGAATCGCCGTAGATCTGAAGTAGAAAATCTCGGTAAAAAGTAAGTTCTAAAACTCTTACTTAGAGACTTCTAATTAAAAATCTGACTCCGTAGATGGATTCAGAAGTTAGATAAATATTAGGATATGAAGTCGTTTCGTTGATTCGGTAAAATTTTTGTGACGGTGAATAGTATTTTTCGGCGATGAATAGCGACGGTGAATAGTATTTTTTGACGGTGAATAGTGTCCAAGCTCCCGGAGTCATTTTTTAAGTCTTTGAACCCTCCGAACATGTTTTTGAAGTCTAATTGGTCAAATTCAGCTTGAAAAAGTATATTTTAGGGTTGTCCAATCTGGAGCCTTCCTAGGTGAGTAGATATTTTTTTCTATGACTTGCCCCATGCTCTTATTGAATTATAAATTTATTATTGTTTCTGATTATAAATTATTTACGATTATAAGTTTCTGAAATGTGTTAAAATATCCGTTACAAGTACGAACTGGCACATAGTTCAAGAAGAGTATGGTTTTAGAAATATAATTTTAGAACTTATTGAATATGTGGTTCTAAATGCAATTATCATTATTTGATGAAGTGAATATTATGTGCACGATGCATTGATTTGTAAAATTATATACTTATAAAAATGATGCATGTCATATTATAAATGAGATTGAATGGCAAGCGTAAAGCTCATGACGAGTTGCTTGATAATTTTACATTGCATTTGACGAATGTGCATTATTATATATGTATTTATATGTATGGATGAATATCGACGGGTTGTATGGCTTGTGACAGTACCAAATATAGGACGCCCTATTAGCCTGAATGAGTCGAGGGAGGGCTGCTCCAACCGGGTGACAGTGGTAATGTGGGGAGGCAAGAGATGTGACACATTTAAAAATATAAGTACATCCATATGCTAACCTAAGAGGTCATAGGAGGAATTATTTGCTCACTGAGTTGTCAAACTCACTACACGATATGTCCACATTTTTCATATAAGAATATCAGAGTATGATTCGGCAGATAGGTGATATATTCTCTGAGTGAGTCTACGTTGCTTCCAAGACTCATAGTCTTTGAATTATACTGTGTTTATATTCTAGAGTGCTCTGAACGCTACAGGCAGGATCTTCGTTTCTGTTGTATTTTGATGTTTATAGACTTGATCTGTATTTTGTGTATACATGAGAGAGCTTATATGTATTTATTTCCTTGATAAAGAATTGAATTATGTATCTTTTTGAGAAATATCTTATTGTGAAAATAATTGTAGGAAGAAAAAAAAATTTATTTATTTTACGTAACGTAAATTGGGGGCGTTACAACCATCTTATAACTTGCAACTGTTCATTATATTGAATGTACCCTATTTTTTCCTCCATTTTTTCCCTTTTCTTTTGGCCTTCCATCGGCAAACGGGCAAAGTGCTAATTCATCAACGGTCTAGCAAAACCAAGTCTTGACTTGCATTTGATATTTAATCCAAGAAAGGCAAAAGCAAACTGCAACAGGATCAATATCATCTACCACTGATGGGAGGCTGGATAAGCAACGAGTAATGGCAGTTCAGCTCGTATACCTTCCTACGACTTGTAATTTAGACCGTAATTGATAATTTAAAACTAGAAATTTCACAGATAAACTTCTCATGTTTTGCAAAGAACAAATGACTTTACAATGCAAAGAAAAACCTCATAGAGGCACACCTCCACCCAGGAGATAGGAAATGTAACTTTAGACCAGTTGTTTCACTGGGATTGCTTGAAATAACTATAGTTTGAACTTTTATCTTTCTGCTATAAATTGCACTTGACGCAATCAAAATTCTAAATGTCTAGGTGCAAGTGCATCAGTTTCAGGTGAGATATGGTCCGCCTGAAAAGTTATCACAAAAGAGCTAATGCATCAATTGTTGCAGACTCACTATTCAGCCTAAAAAAAAGATAGAAATTACCATATAAATTAAATTTTGTTAAATTCCAAACTGAATCCCTGAAGCTAATGATCAATCATCCATGAGGGGAGAAAACAGATTCAGCTATGTGGAGATTTGTACCAGAATGAACTGGAAATTATGATTGCTTACATTCATGGCTGGAGGCTTTTCAATTTGGAAAGTCCCTGTTGCTAGAAGACTTCAAAGTCTAGGAATGCACAGAATAGAGAAGAATAAAAGAAAAAAGATGCCAAAAAGATCAGAGGCTTTCCGGGGCAAATAAAAGTCATCGTCTCTCCCCGAGCAGATACATAGAATATTAAAATTTTGAATAAATTATATTCACGTCCTTCGAAATTCATAAAAATTATATTCACACTAGTTTTGAACTGAAACGCTACTACTCAACACTTAATATGAGAAACTGGTCAAATGGTTTGAGAAGCTTTGCAGCTGTTATGTAATAGATTTATGAATTTCTAAATGAGTTCCCGTGCCATAAGTGTTATAAATTCCTATTGAGACCTGTAATATTAAGGACTCACGGAAAGCAATAAGGGTTCACACTTCAATTTTTGCTTCTTCGGCTCCTCAGCACCCTCATTTTATTTTCACTCCTTTGTCATCAAGCCAATGGAATTTCCAGTTCAAAGCTTGAAGATCTAGTTGTACATTGTGCTAATAAATGTGCAGTGCATGTTCAGAAAGGTGATTTTCGTGATTGCACAAGACAGGCACAAAAAAATAGTAGATCTCGTGAGCGTGTATATTTAGTTACCGAGTTCAGTGACTAAATGTGACTACCGTGAACTTTGAGACCAGAACAAGTATGCTTCTATTTACAATACCAACCTTTGCACAGATGTATCACATAAACATCAGCAGGAACAGTTGTTTTGTGCATCACTGCTTGAAATAAGTTGTCAGTGATTTGGCATCCAACTCTTTCCCGTGGAACCTAGCCATAAACTCGTTGTATGTGAAATTCCTACAAATAGGTGGCTTCTCTGCTGATGTTAGCTCTGGCAATGGTCCATACGCACTCTCTGTTGCACTTGGGCTGAAGAAAACAGCAACTGAGACTCGTGGCTTTTGTGAAGAATTTGCTAACACTCGGTGATCAGCACTCTTGTATTCATCATTGGAAATAATCTGAGTATTGAGAAACATAATTATGGATCAAGAAATCATAATGGAAAAGGAAGAAAGGCATACAGTGCATATTTAGCATTCAAGAAGGAGACTGATTATATAGAGGAATGAAAAGTTTTACATTTCACTTGTTGCAATATAAAGAGCATAGACACTGGAGTGACGGATTTTTCACTTCACCTCCTGATATTCCATTTTCGTCCTAATTTGTGATTAAAAAAAATTATAAAAAATGAAATGCAAATGTATGTGGTTCCATTCTTCCATTTTCTTTCTGTCCCTCACCATATACAGCTTACACGCCACCTTTGTCATGCCTAACAAGCCCTTTTAAAAAATTGACACCCATAAATCTCCGTATAATATCAGTTAGATCATATCTGAATGAAATGTCATCCACCAAGGCTGGAATTATTCATACAAAAGAATAAGTTTTCTTATTGCCCATGATATCATCTGATTCACTAATTTCCATCCAACCAAACTCCCGAAACGGATCCATAGTTAACAAGAAGCAACACTGTGTTTTACCAGATACAAAAGGCAGACAGGATAAGTCTCTGTTACAAACAAGAGCAGAAAAACCTCATGACGGTTGACTCTCACTAAAGACATAAGAGAACTTTTCCAAAAGGGCTCACGTGATCCACTAGGAGAATCTCTTAGGGACTGCAATATGAACATAACTCATATTTCAAGAGAACCCAGTTAAATTTTTACCACTATACAGAAAAAAAAAACATATATGATGAATTAAGCAGCACAATACTTCAAAATTGAGATGATTTTACTCCCCCGTAACCTAAAGGACATTTTTTAAATTCATTTTAACTTGAAGATTTAAAAAAAAAAATTGAAACGTTTCTATATTTTATATACCTGAAGCAGATCCCCAACATTGATTGCCAAAGCTCCAGGGACTGGTTTCACATCCAGCCATCCCTCACTGCTCCTAACCTGCAACCCTCCTATATCGTCCTGCAGCAGTACTGTTAATACCCGTGGATCCCTATGAGAGTTAAGCCCAACCGTGAGATCAGGTTGAGGGCAAAACGGGTAGTAATGGCCCGCCATCATTCTTCCCTCCGTGAATGTCATCTCCTTCAACCTTCCCAAGCTCAATCCCAATCCCTCACTCAACAAACCCATCAAGACCTCTCCTAGCCGTTTGACTTCAAGGTCCCACTCCATCACCTGGGTCCTACATACCTCAGGGATCTCGCTCCCATCAGCTGGGGTCAGTCCCAGCCTGATTTTCAGGGTATCCCTCCAGCTGGCGGCTTTTGAGCGGTACAACTCCGCGTTTGATACGTAGGATACGCCGGTGCCTACATCCCTACTGTAGATCCGCGCCTTGATCTCCGTCGGTTGCTCATGGAACGCCTTGAAAGAGTTGAGTGTACGCTCGAGAACTCCCAACGGGATGCCGTGGTTGATGACCTGGAAGAAGCCCTGGGTGGAAGCAGCCCGCCGGATTTGGTCCACGACGGCGGAGCGGCGATCGGGGGAGTCTTCGACGCCTGAGAGGTCCACGATGGGGATATTGGTTTCGGATCCGGGTCGGGTTCCGAGATCGCATAGGACCTCGGGAGGGTGGACGAAGAAAGCGGGAATGGTCTGGATGCCGGAGTCGACGAGGCCTTTGACTCCGGCCTTGGATTCATCGAACTGCTTCACCGCTTTGGCTCGGTCGTAGGGTGGAGATGAATGGGCACCGGTGATGGTGATCGGAGACGGCGTCGTCGTGGGCATGGAAACGGAAGAGAAAATACGTTGCGTTGGGGCAGAAGGAACCATTCAACAGCCAATTTGCCATCCAATTAAAACAGGTAGGACCCTCTCTTTACCGCCCAGTGACTAGCACCGAGGAAATGAAAGCTACCTCCTCTCTTCACCTCTTCGGTCAGGCAAGTTAATTGAGCTATTTAATTTAATTGAATAAGATTTAAATTAAAAAATTAATATATGTCACTTACTACTGAATTTTTTAAATATTCAAAAAAATTAAGTTATATAAAGTTAAATTCGAATTTATATTAAGAGTTACACACAATCTGCGAACTCAAATTTTTAATAAAATGTATTTCGTTCAAACCTGTTAATTATGAGGCTTTTCAATTTGGAAAACTCCCTGTTGCTAGAAGTAAGACTTGATAATCTAGGAATGCACAGAATGGAGAAGAAGGAAAGAAAAAAATGCCAGAAGATCAGAGGCTTCCAGGGGCAAGTGAAAGTCATCATCAGCTCTTGTTGGCCAGATTTATGGAGTATTAAAATTCTTTTGCTACTATCGATTATGAGAAAATGGTTAAATGCTTTGAGAAGCTTTGTAGCTCAAATGTCCAAATGAGTTCCCATGCATATCTGTGCCATAAATTCTTATTGAAAACTGTAAGATAAAGGATTTATAGACAGCAGTATTGGTTCACACTTCATTTTTTTCTTTCTTCGTCTCCTCAACACCCTCATTTTCTTTTCATTCCTTTGTGTTGGCTAGGTAAGCATCCTGTAGTAAAAGGAGTAGTTATGGACCTGTAGACCATCCCCATGGGGGTGGTGAGGAGAGAGTCCCAATTGGTTGAAAAAACCCGCGACTCCTTTGGGTTATCCTGCACTTGGAAGAAGAAGTAGAAGAAGGAATAAATATCAAGCAAATAGCATCTTCAGTTCAAGGCCTGAAGATCTAGTTATACATTGTACAAATAAAGCGTGCAGTGCATGTTCAGAAAGGTGATTTTAGTGATTACACAAGACTATGGTGAACTTTGAGAGTAGAACAAGTATGATTCTATTTACAATACCACATAAACAACAGCAGAAGCAGTTGTTTTGTCCATCAGTGCTTGAAATAATTTGTCACTGATTTACTATCCAACTCTTTACTGAAGAACCTTTTTATAAACTCGGTAAATGTGAAATTCCTATAAATAGGAGGCTTCTCTGCTGATGTTAGCTCCGGCAATGGTCCATACACACTCTCTCTTGCACTCGGGTTGAAGAAAACAGCAACTGAGCCTCGTGGCTCTCGTGAAGAATTTGCTAACACCCGATGATCAGCACTCTTGTATTCCTCATTGGAAATAATCTGAGATACATAATTTTGGATCAAGAAATCATAATGGCAAGGAAGAAGAGCGATTAAATCACATTTCTATTCTTTTTTCTTTATTTACAAACGATAGAATATTTTGTATAACTATTAAAAAAAAGTTAATAGTTAAAAATTTATATATTAATTTTATTTATAATATGTTCTTATAATGTTATTTGATTTATGTAATCGACTTTATTTAATAAAAAAAATTAATTATTATTATTGTTGATAGAATATATCATGCCATGTATGTATAGACATATTCTCAATGTATGATGCAGTAAAAAAGAATAAAATTGAAAGAAAATACAAAAATTTAAATTATTTATTATTTTTAAAAACATTCTAAATAAATAAAAAGTCTCAATTATGTAAGTTTAAATAAATAAACTCTAAACAGAATTCTAATTTTAATCAACTTTGAATTAAAAAATAAGACGAAAATAAAAAATAACCATAAAGTCATATTTTTTCGGGTTTTTCAAGGGGCTTCAACCGTGTAACACTAGTTGGGACGACATTGGGTTCTAAAGGAATTTTGAAACAGAGATGAAACTTGTGCTCAGTTTAGTCAACCAGAGCATTTTGTAACTCCTTTCCTTTTATCGACCTTATTGTTTACTGCTCCATAAAACCACTAACAATTCAGTCCATGTCAATGTGGGAATGAGACTGATTACATAAGGAATGAAAAGTTTTACGTTTCACTTGTTGCAATGGAAAATGGAATGACATTTTTTTTTTCACTTAACCTCCTGAGATCCTATTCTCGTCCTAATTTATGATAAATTTTTTTACAAAAGATGTGCATACTTTAAGTTTTCTTTCTGTCCTCTATTTTCTTCCCAAGTAAGCGTATAATCATTTTATGCTCTTCATTTCAAACTCTTATTTTCATCCTTCTATTTTGGTCCTTATCATATACAGCCTACCACATTTTTTTTATGCCTAACAAGCCTTCTTAAAAAATTCATACCCATAAATCTTTGTATAATATATGTTAGATCATACGTGAATGAAATGTCATCCACAAAAGCAGGAATAATTCATGCAGCAGAATAGCTTTTTTAATTGCCCATGGTATCTTCTGATTCACTACTATCTTTCCAACCAAACGCCCTTGGATTATGAAACGGATCCATAGTTAACACATAGAAAGTGAACAGTTTAAGTATCTGTTACAAAACGGGAGCAGAAAAACCTCACACTAACTCTCTGATTCACTATTTTACTTGAGAAGAACAAGGATAAAACACTTTTCCAAAGGGCCTTACTATATTCATAAAGGAGACTCTTTTAGGGATGGAAATGGATCCTCTATTGTGTGAGCGTGCTCTACTCAAAATGTCAGTGTTTTTGGACGCAATCTTTTTTTTTTGGCCAAATTTAGATATGTAATTTGTCGTTTTTTAAGACTAAATTTGAATAGTTTTGCTATCAAAATGCAGTGTTTTGGACACTTTCTTTTTTCTCTTTGGTCAAATTTGGATAGTTTGGCAAAAGAGTAATGTTATTGTGCAGCAATATTTTTTAGATGCAGCAGCGTTACAAAAACAAAGATAATTTGTTTAATAAATAATAGAGCATTAAGATTTATGTTCAAATTTAATAAGGTCTTTTTAGGTCTTCCAGTGGCTACACAGTAATAATATCCTTCTGCAAAATTATCCAAATTTAACCCAAAAAAAAAACAAATTCCTCTGTTTTCAAAAAAGCTGCGAAACTAAATTTGGCCAAAAAAAGAAAAAATTCCATCTAAAACGCTATCTAAATTTAACCAAAAAAAAAAAAAATTGCACTCAAAACGGCGTGCGAAGGGTCCATATTCCTTATGGACTGCAATATGAACAAATCAACCCAGTTAAACCATACTATACAGAAAAAAAAAATCGATGAATTAAACAGCACAAGACTTCAAAATTATGATGATTTTACTCCTATAAATTTATCAAAATAAATCTGAAGGACATTTTTTGTTCATTTTAACTTGAAGATTTAAAAAAAAAAAATTGAAAAGCTTCTATAGTTTATTATACCTGAAGCAAATCCCCAATATTGATTACCAAAGCTCCGGGGATTGGTTTCACATCCAGCCAACCCTCACTGCTCCTAACCTGCAAACCTCCTATTTGGTCCTGCAGCAGTACTGTTAATACCCCTGGATCTGAATGAGAGTTAAGCCCAACCGTTAGATCAGGTTGAGGACAAAACGGGTAATAACTGCCCACCATCAATCTTCCTTCCGTGAATGTCATCTCCTTCAACTTTCCCCAACTCAATCCCAGTCCCTCACTCAGCAAACCCATCAACACCTCTCCCAGCCGTTTCATTTCAAGGTCCCACTCCATCATCTGACCCTTGCATACCTCAGGGATCTCGCTCTCATCAGCTAGGGTTGGGCCCAGCCTGATTTGCAGGGTATCCTTCCAGGAGGCGGCTTTTGAGTGGTACAAGTCCAGGTTTGAAAAGTAGGATACGCCGGTGCCCATCTCCCTACGGTACACCCGCGCCTTGATCTCCATTGGTTGCTCATGGAACGCCTTGATAGAGTCGATGGTGCGGTCGAGAACTCCCACCGGGATACCGTGGTTGATGATCTGGAAGAAGCCCAGGGTGGAAGCGGCCCGCCGGATTTGATCCACGACGGCGGAGCGGCGGTCGGGCGAATCATCGACGCCTGAGAGATCCACGGAGGGGATTTTGGTTTCGGATCCGGGTCGGGTTCCAAGGTCGGATAGGTTCTCGGGAGGGTAAACGAAGAAAGGGGGGACGGTCTGTATGCCAGAGTCAACGAGGCCTTTGACTCCGGCCTTGGATTCGTCGAACTGTTTTGTCGCTTTGGCTCGGTCGTTGGGCTGAGATGAATGGCCACTGGTGATCGCGATCGGAGACGACGTCGTCGTAGCCATGGAAACCGAAGGGAAAAATTCCTTGTGTCGGAGTCCAAGGAACCAGGTTGTTGAAGCAGCTCCTAGTGATGCCGTTGACCATTTAACGGCGAAGTTGCGTATCCAATTGAAAAATAAATAAATAAAATTAGTAAGAGCCTGTTCCTATTGCTTATAAAAAAGTATTTTTTTTATTATATAACTTTGGTTTTAAAATTTTGGAAGTAAATTAATAATTTAATTTTAAATAATAATAATAATAATTTAAAAATTAACTAGTATATTGAAAAGAATCAAAAGAGTGTATAAATTTAAGATTCAAATTATTAGTTTACTCAAATTTTTTTATAAAGCAAAATAAATAAATTAATAATTTGATTTTAAATTTACAAGTTTGTTTAGTTTTTATCTCTATATTCTTTTAAATATACAGGCTCGTTCGTTGAGTTCTTTAACATAATATAGTTATTTAGTTCAATTTATCCATTAAATTGTATTTAGAATAATTTAATAACTATTTATAATTAATATAATATTAAAAACTAAGAAATATTACAAATATAAGATTTAAGCATATATAAATATTGTAAACAAAGAAAATGTTGGGTTAAATTATAACTTTAAAAAATTTATATTATATTATTTTATATGTCGTTTGGGTTCCAAATCTTTTCTACTTGACCCTCTCTTATTGAGCAACTTACCTCTTATAGAATAGTATACTGTGATAATACATTTTTTAAAACAGAGATTTATTATTTTGTTATTGACATTTGAGTAAAAATTTTAACTAATAAAAAACCTACATAATTAATTTTTTTAAAATTATTAAACAGTTAAGTGAAAATCAATTGATGTCTAGATATTCTTATCTATTTGCAAAAAGATAATATCTAGGCCAAATTTTTGATTGAGCTGTTTCATATATTGAATTGTAGAGTAAAAACTTAAATCTCTAATTCCAACTGAATAATCTCATTCAGCCTTAGGAGGCACTTGAGGGTCAGCCTCCTATGACTCATCCTGCAGAACTACCAGACAGTCAAGGACTTAGCTTTGTGTGTTGTTTGGCATCTTCTTTCCATCAACTAAGGCTCTTGAATTTAAAACACCTTTTTATATATACCTTAAATATCTATGGTTGAAAATTTTTGCAACTTGTTGAAATGTTCACGTTTAAACTAAATATTTCTTTTTTTTTTTTTATCTTTATACCGTAACTCTTCAAATAAAAAAAAAATTATTCAATTAATTATAAATAAAATTCAACCGATTCATATTTATCAATAACAGTTACCGACTAATTATAGATAATTATTTTTTGACTCTGCAGTTACATCTATACTAGACTAAAATCTCAAAAAATGAAACTTACTCAATTGTTCAGTTATTAATAGGTATTCAATTTATATTATTGAATTAACACCAAGGAACTAAATTTCTTTTCTTTTCCATCAAAACGACCGAAACGTTTCCGTTTCCTGAGTCACCGATGCGAAACGGAGTTATCGAAACGAAACGAAGTGTTTGTTAAGGAATTATGCTATTTCAATTAAAATTGCTATGTTTTGAAATGTTTCGATAGAAATATTCTTGTTTCAATGGAAATTTTGGTGAAAATACTCTTATTTCGAGTTGTTTCAATATAAATACTCTTATTTCAAGTTATTACCATAGAAATACTCTTGTTTCGAGTTATTTCGATGGAAATACTCTTGTTTCGAATTATTTTGATGGAAATACTCTTATTTCAATGAAAATTTGGTTGAAAATATTCTTATTTCGAGTTGTTTCAATAGAAATACTCTTGTTTCGAGTTATTTCGATGGAAATACTCTTATTTCGAGTTATTTCGATGGAAATACTCTTGTTTCGAATTATTTCGATGGAAATACTCTTGTTTCAATGGAAATTTGGGTGAAAATATTCTTATTTCGAGTTGTTTCAATAGAAATACTCTTGTTTCGAGTTATTTCGATGGAAATACTCTTGTTTCGAATTATTTCGATGGAAATACTCTTGTTTCGATGAAAAAGTACTAAACTAATTTGAAAAATAAAAAAATTGACAATATAAAAGTAGATGAAAATAACATTATATCATATCTAACACTAAGTTACTTTCTCTCATAAGTCACAACACTTTTATTAACTTCATACTCTTCCCCTTTATTCTTTTGACATTATTTTCCTTCATTATCTTTATTTTAAAAAGGAAACTAAAAAAATGATACAAAGAGATATTGAAAGACAAAGAGAGAGAAATATACATAAAGATAAAGATAGAATTATGGTCGATAGAGAAAGAGACTTAAATATAAATGTCACGAAAGAGTTAAGAAGAAGATGGAGAGATAGATGCAATAGAGAGATTATTGTTGAATACTATTAGGATTTGAGTTGAAGTCCCTACTGTAATAGTATGTTTACTTACTATTCAATTATAGACATTAATTCAAATTAATTTTAGTATAATTTTATATATTTATATCATTAATATTATGTTAAAATCTTTTAAAATTTAAAAAAAAATATTATTTGAAATTATTTAAAACGTTTCTTAAAAAAATCTTCCGTTTCTTCGAAATTTCCGAAACGTTTCGAAATGTTTCCGTTTTTAGAGTCACCGAAATGGTACCTCGAAACGAAATTTAGTACCTTGATTAACACTCAATTCCATTTATTAAATCGAAACACTCCAATCAATTAAACTTAATAATTCTAACACTAACCACTATCATCATGCTATCTTTTACTACCTTTTCCATGCCTTCCAAACCCTCCATATCATCTTGAGACTCCCATGTATAGATCAAGCCCATCTCCCTTATTGGACTAACCATCTTGCCAAAAGAGCAAAAGCATGCGTAATCGAAGCAAATACTAGAAAAAGGAAGAATTCTGATGCACCCATGTAGAAAGTCTGCTTTTGTAATGGATTGATTAAAAAGGGCACCAGGAAAGAATGTAATTAACAAGGATATGGATCAATGCTGCGCGTCCAAAACGTAGCATTTTTGCTGCGTTTTTGCTTTTTTTTGTTTCTTTAAATTTATTTTAATAATAAGGAATATTTTATTTAATTTTTATTTAACATATGTAGTGGAGGAGTAGCACAAGAAGATTGTTTTCTAGTCACTTGAGCAGAAGTGCCGGGCTGCACAATATAACCTATTTAGGTTAAAAAATGATGGGAGAAATAACAAAGAGCAATTACATAATGACGTTCTAGAAAGAATTACCTAAGATCAATGGATATTTTTTTGTAGACTGTCGGCTCAAGGCGAAATATAAGATTAATATATATGATGGTTAATTAATGTGTTTTAATTTAGAATTATTTTTATATATTAATATATTTTTATCCTTGACTAGAATGCAGTTGAGAAGAATAAATAGAATAAAAAATATCAAACTATGTCACATATCAATGGATTGAAAAGTATTGCACGGAAGAAGATTGAGATAGCAATTAGTTTGTATTTGTTGATAATTTATCTTAAGTTCAATTTATATTAAATATATGTTAAATTATTTTTAAAATTTTCAAGAAGTTAAAATTAGATCCTGGATGACACAGAGATGTATAGATTGCAGTCTATAAAAAAACTGACGGATCATACATTAATGATGAGGTTAGAGCTATAGATGTAAATGATGAGATTTTTAATAGTACATTTTATTATTTGATTTGGTTATAATAATATATTCTTAAGAAAATTTATTTATGTATACTTGAATTTGCAAAAAAATTGCCTCCATTCAACATCTTCTTCCCAAGAACTTTTTACTTCTAATTCATTCGTTAGAGGTTTCGGAACAAAAGAGCACTTGGGACGAGCTTAAAAATTTAGATTAAGTGTTTTTTTGACCCAAGTCTTTGGCTGTAGTTTTGGTGGATTGAGTTCACAATCTAACCCTTCTTATCACGAGTTACAGATTAAGGTGGCTTGACTTAAAGTAGTGATGGAGGAACAAGAGGCCGAACGAATAGCATGTGAGTCAAAAATAGCTACAAAACAATTAATGCTAATTGGAAATGGCTATATATGGCTTTTTTCCTCCAGAACTATCAAGGTCAATTGCCATCTGAACTTGTATATCGACTAAATCCTAATCCAAAGGTAATCTTTTAAAATCTCAATTGTATTATAAAATAAATATTCTTGCTATTTATGGTGTGTATTTTTTTAATAATATCTTTCTTCTAGACACTTTAGGATCAAGTTAGCAGACACCAGCCTCCTCCATATCTCAAGAGTTTATTTATGGTTTTATTGTATATTTTATGCAATTAACACATTATAATTCAAATTTTAATTGAATATCATTTTTTGTTGCATAATTTGAATTTTACTTATTAATTTAACTTTTATATGAATATTTCTATCCAAAATTTTTTATTGAAACAAAAAAAAATTTGTTAATTTAAAGACGATTTCCAACAAATCGTCATTAGAAAAAAAAATTCTAACAACGGTTATGAAACAATTATTTAATAATCGTAGTTGAGACATAAGTTTGATGACAAAAGAAATTTGTCACAAATAACAACAATTGTTAAACGATCATTAAACCAATTATAATGACAATTATATAAACCGTCATTATATCTTGACCTTGTGATGATTTTGTAACTATCATTAGGCCTTGTCCTATCGACACCATTCTTATGGTTTGTTAAAACTATCTCTATGTCTATGATTCTTTGACAATTTTTGTATCCATCATTATTGTACTTAAGGGATGGTCAAAATAGTCGCTAAAGCCACCTTTTGACCGTTGCTATGTCATAGTTTTTTGGTAGTGTATGGTATCATCAACTTGAGTGTTAAAAAAGTACCAGCATGTCATAATGTTTTTTAAAAGAATTTTGAAAATTATTTTTAAAACATACCACTCAAGAACACTATCATCAAACATTTTTTATTTTTATCTTTTCTGTTTTTAAAAACAAAAAACTCTTTCTGAAAACAATAACGGAATAGTCCCTTTCATTGTTGAGTTCATTGACTAAATGTTACTATTGTGAACATTGCAAGAAGAATAAGAAGAGGTGAGCATCTATCAACGGTTGGGCAGAATCAACTTGACCAAACAACATACAAGTTGAAAAATTAAGATTCATCACCGGTTGAAGTTTCAAATTATATATTTAAAAAATTCTTATTATATCAAATTGGTCAGATGAGTCAAGTTGTGATTTTATGAAGAGAAGAGAAAATACATCATGATTCATAAACTTATTTATTTATTTATTTATTTTGTGTCTTTCTTAGTCAGATCAAGTTTGGTTGGGCTGTGATTTTAAAATTGCACCCAACTTGCCATGCGAAATCAATTTTTTAATTAGATACAATTAGTTCGTTAATTTAAATCAATCCGACTAATGTAAATTTTTAACATGTTTGATCAAATTTAAATAAATTATCATATTATTACACACGAACAAGTATGGGTTTATTTAAAATACCAACCTCGGTACAAATGCATCACATAAACATCAGGAGACATAGTTTGTTTTGTAAATCACTGCTTGAAATAATTTGTCAGTGATTTGCCATTCAACATTTTGCTGAGGAAGCTCTTATACTCGTTGAATGTGAAATTCCTATAAATAGGTGGCTTCTCTGCTGAAGTTAGCTCTGGCATTGGTCCATACACACTCTCTCGTGCACTCGGGTTGAAGAAGACAGCAACTGAGCCTCGCGGCTCTGGTGAAGAATTTGCTAATACTCGATGATCAGCACTCTTGTATTCCTCATTGGAAATAATCTGAGAAACATATAAAAGTTTGGATCAAGAAATCATAATGGAAAAGGAAGAAGGGCGATTAAATCACATTTCTATTCGTCTTTCTCTATTTACAAACGATAGAATGACTCATGCTGTGCATATTTAGCATTCAAGACATATCCTCTAAGTGTATGTGGAAGGAGACAGATTATATAGAGAAATCAAAAGTTTTACATTTCCCTTTTTCAATGTTTGGTTTGGTTGTTTAATTTGTCTCTTTCTTATTTTCATTTTCATTGAAAAAAAGAAAATATGAATAAAATTATGTTTGGTAGAATTTAAGAAAAACATGTTTTCTAAAATAAAGTGAAAACATAAAATTTAGACATTTTCAGCGTTTCTAAAAAATGATCGATGATATTTTATAATTTTAAAAGAAAGTCTATAGTAATTATTAAATAAAAACAAAATAATATCATAATTACAGAAGATTAAACTCAAAAATTTAAATAATATTTATAATCATCTATATCAGTTAAATTTGAAAATAAATATGAAAAAAGTTTTAATTTTACAAAACAGACATATTTTTTTAAAAATAAAAACTTGCAAATAAAAATATACTTTAACAAATAAAAAAAAATATTTTTACAAGTCAAACGCAATGGAATGAGAGATTTTTTTCACTATTATATAGACTGATGGTACGTGTTTGACTTGGTAATAAACTTAATGCTTCTCCAAAAAAGGTTCCATAATTCCTAAGTTAAAAATAAAATTCTAACATCTAACTATCTCCGATAAAAAGATTGAAAAAAATATTACATAAATTGATTACTAGCCTCAAACCCGTCATAAAATTCAAAACAGAAATTATCCACTTCTCAGTGAATATGATCCAAATTTAAATAATAGCAAGTATTTTTCCTACAAACTCCCCATTAAATATAATTTAAATTTTCAAAATAATTGAAATTTAAATAATATCAAATATTTTACAAAAGATGAAATGCAAAGCCATACTTCCATTTTCTTTCTGTCCTCTATTTTCTTACTAAGTAAGTTGCTCCTCATTTCAAACTGTCATTTTCATACTTCCATTTTTGTGCTTACCATATATAGTCTTCGACCAACCCTTTTTTTTTTTTATGCCTAACGAGCCTTTTTCAAAAGTTCATCACCATATGAACATAAATCATAATTCAAATCAGCCCAATATTTTACTCCCCCTATAAATTTATTAAAATAAATCTAATGGACATTTTTTTGTTCATTTTAACTGGAGGATTAAAAAAAAAAAGCATTGAAAAGCTTCTATATTTTATTATACGTACCTGGCGCAAATCCCCAATATTTATTACCAAAGCTCCAGGAAGTGGCTTCACATCCAGCCAACCCTCACTGCTTCTAACCTGCAACCCTCCGATATGGTCCTGCAGCAGTACTGTTAATACCCCTCGATCCGTATGAGACGTGTTGCCCAACCGTTAGATCAGGCTGAGGGCAAAACGGGTAATAATTGCCCAGCATAATTCTTCCCTCCGGAGTTATCATCTCCTTCAACCTTCCCAAACTCAATCCCAGTCCCTCACTCAGCAAACCCATCAACGCCTCTCCCACCCGTTTGACTTCAAGGTCCCACTCCATCACCTGTGCCCTACATACCTCAGGGATCTCGCTCCCATCAGCTAGGACGGGTCCCAGCCTCATTCGCAGGGCATCCTTCCAGCTGGCAGCTTTTGAGTGGTACAGGTCCAAGTTTGATATGTAGGTTACGCCGGTGTCCACATCCCTACTGTACAACCTCGCCTTGATCTCCGTGGGCTGCCCATGGAACGCCTTGATAGAGTCGATTGTGCGGTCTAGAACTCCCAATGGGATGCCGTGGTTGATGATCTGGAAGAGGTCCAGCGTGGAAGCGGCGCGCCGGATTTGGTCCACGACCTCAGAGCGGCGATCGGGGGAGTCATCGATGCCTGAGAGGTCAACGGACGGGATATTGGTTTCGGAACCGGGTCGTTTTCTGAGGCCGGATAGGACCTCAGGAGGGTGAACGAAGAAAGCGGGGATGGTCTGGATGCCGGAGTCGACGAGGCCTTTGACTCCGGCCTTGGATTCGTCGAACTGCTTGATCGCATTGGCTCGGTCATAGGGCTGACATGAATGGCCACTGGTGATGGTGATCGGAGACGGCGTCGTCGTAGCCATGGAAACGAAGAGAAAAATACCTTGTGTGGGAGCCCAAGAAACCAGGTTGGTGAAGTAGCTCTTAGGGATAATATTATCAACAATTTCACAATATCAAGAACTAGAATCTTTGTAGCTAGCTATTTCTTTCACTTTTTCCAATTGCTTCCAATGTCTTGATCAATATATCATATTTTGAATCAGTGCAACTGAACAATTAGCCATATATTTTATCAGTACTTTTAAAGTATGGACGAAAACTAAAATTATAGTGTTAAACTCAATCAGTTCAATACAGATATTATCAATTTTAACTTAAAAATTCACCGATTTATTTTTATTTTTATAATGAGTAGCTTGTAATTACTAAAAATTTATTAATAATCATATAAAAATAAATAAAAATCAACAAAGGAATAAAAGATCTTGAACATCTAGAAAATATATAGAGAGTTGCGTCAGTATGAGGTAAAATTAGATTCACACTTTTCAGCTTTGATGGTTAAAATGTATCAATATTAGTTATTTAATATTGATACTTTTTAGTCTCTCGTCACATCCCTTTTTTATTATTATTGAGATGATTCTAGATTATTACGTATATTAGTTAGTAATATTGATATCTTTAACTTGCGTGTTAAAAAAGTGATAGCATGCATGTCATAATATTTCTATTAAAAAAATAAAATAAATAAATTAACAATGTAAATAAAACCTTGTTGTTTATTAATATTATAGTAACATATCATTTTGCTCAACAATATTATCAACAATTTCACAATATCTAGAATTGGAATGTTTGCCAATTATTTCTTTTACTGTGTTAATTGCTTTTGGATGTGAAAGAAAAGCCGCCACTCTATACATCTGTTTGAATTATTCGAATGTCTTGAGCAATATTTTTTATTATATTTTGCATTAATGTAGCTCAATAGTTGTCCACATATTTTATCATCGCTTTCAAAGTACGAATATAGATTTGGAATGCTTGACTGAAAGGGACACACCAACTACTATTTATGGTGTTGAACTTGACCGGCAAATACAAATCTTATAAGTTTAATTTAGTTATACATTTTGGTCTCTTACTTTTTTATATAAGTGTTCTAATTTAATTTTTTTTTTATAATTTATAATATAAATTTAATAAATGAATCAAAATATTTTTTTCATTAAATTTTTCATCTATTTTATTGTTAACTTATCACATATATGTCATATGTGTAAAATAAATAAATAAAAAATTAAATTAATATATTTTTAAAAATAAAAGTATTAAAAATATAGTTAAACATATGACGTATTTTTAAAAATAAAATTATTAAAAAAGTAATTAAACATATAAATTTTAACCCAAAAATTCAATCAGTTATTATTATTATTAGCTTATAATTACTAAGAATTTATAAATAATTATACGAAAAAAAATTAATAAAAGAATAAAATTTGTTTTGGTAAGAAAGAGTAATTAAAAGAACTTCAACATCCAAAAAATTATATCTACAGAATAGCGTCAATGTGATGTAAGATTTTCTTTTTCTACTAGAAAATCTTAGTTTGACATTGACAAGATCAACATTGCGTCAATGTGATGTAGTTCCATAATTGTCCACATATTTTATCATTACTCGAATGTAAATTTGGAATGCTTAACTGAAAGGGACACACCAACTCGTATTTATGCTGTCGAACTTGACCAGCGAATACAAATATTATAAGTTTATATTAGTAATACCTTTTAGTCTCTTTTTTTATAAATGTTCTAATTTTTTTTAAAATTTATCATTCATTTTATTATTAATTTATTATATATATATTATTAAATTTATTTTTAATATATTTTTTAAAAGAGCAAACAATATGTACATCATTTAATGACGCATATATAATATATGTATAATAAATTAATAACAGAATAGATAATAAATTTAATAGAAAAATCAGTTTAACCTATTTGTTAAAATTAAAAAATAAATTTATATTATAAATTATAAAAAAATTAAATTAATGTATTTAAAAAAAATTAAAGTACTAAAAATGCAATTTTTAACCCAAAAATTCACTCAGTTAATATCACGGTTAGCTTATAATTACTAAGAATTTATAAATATTTCTACAGAAAAAATAAAAATTAATAAAATAATAAAATAATTTTTTTGGTAAAGAAAGAATAAAAAAACTTGAACGTCCAAAAAATTATATATACAGAGTTGCGTTTTTCTGAGGTAAGATTTTTTTTTTTCCAACTAGAAAATCTTATTTTAACATTGACAATGTCAACTTTGACGGCTAACTCATGTTTTGTCATTAGTTATTTAATATTGATAAGCTTCCGTCTCTCGTCACATCGTTCAAGATTGTTAATATTTTATTTTTCATAATATTTATTTATTTTATTGAGACGATTCTAGATTGTTACGTGTTAATACGTAATGTTGGTCTCATTAACTAGTGTGCTAAAAAAGTGATGGCATGTAATCATATTTCTTGTAAAAAATAAAATGCATAAAATATTAGAATTTATAAATAAAGAGCATGAATAAAATTTTATGATTCACTAATATTACTGTAATACACTTTCAATTATATAAAAAATTTGAACATTTGTAAATTGTTTTACATGTCTTGAATAATATTCTTTTATTCCACATTTCTTATTATTTTCAAAGTATGAATGAAAACTTTACCAAAAAACCAAGTATGAATGAAAACTCAGAGTATTTAGTTGGTATAATGTAGAAAGAAATGTAGAAAGAAACAACATTAGTTACCATTTATTGTGTTAAACTCCATCAGGCCAATACATATATTATCAGTTTTAATATAAAAATTCACCAATTTTTTATCTTGATTATCTTATAATTATTAAGAGTATATTTATAAATAATTCTACAGAAAAAAATAAGGTTCGTTTTCATTTAACCAGAAAATCTGAGTTTCACATTGAAAAGATCAATGGCTAACTAATGTTTGTCAATGGTTATTTATTATTGACACGTTTTAGTCGCCCATTACATCATTCAAGCTTGTTATTTTTTTATATATTTATTTATTTATATTATATAATTCTAGATTTTTCGTTTTAATACATAATATTGGTACGTATCATAAACTAGCGGGTTAAAAAAGTGATAACAGATCATAATATTTTTTTAAAATAAATGTATAAAATATCAAAATATATAAATTAACAGTATAAATAAAACTCCATAGCTTATTACTATTACTATAACATATTATCTTCTTCGATAGTCCTAAAGGATCAAGAAAAGACCACTTTTACTTACCCATATGGCACATTTGCATTTAGAATAATGTCATTTGACCTTTTGTAATGCACTAACAACTTTTCAGAGGTGTATGATGGTTATATTTTCTGATATAGTGGAGCAATTCATTAAGGTATTGATATATAATTTTTCAGTGTTTAGTTCTTTTTTTGATTCTTGTTTAGGTAATTAGACATAGGTATTACAAAGATGTGAAGAAACCAATTGGGAGAAGTGCCACTTTATAGTGCAAGAAGGCATTGTTTTGGGTAATAAACTATCAGCCAAAGGGATAGAACTTGACCAAGCAAAAATTAATGTCATTGAGAGATTGCCACCACCTACTACAGTAAAAGGGTTAGAAGTTTCTTAGACCATGCGGGTTTTTACTGTAGATTTAAAAAGGACTTCTCAAAAATTACTAAGCCATTATGTAATTTGCTAGAGAAAGATGTGCCATTTAATTTTGACGATAATTGTGTGAAATATTTTGAATCACTGAAAAAGGTTTTAGTTTCAACTCCTATTATAGTTGTGTCTTATTGGAATTTACCATTTGAACTTATGTGTGATGCAAGTGACCATGTTATAGGGGTAGTATTAGGCCAAAGAAGAGGTAAGATCTTTCATACTATTTATTATTATTATGCTAGTAGGACCTTGAATGACGTGCAAATAAATTATGCGACAACTAAAATAGAATTATTGGTATTAGTTTTTGCTTTTGATAAATTTTGATCTTATTTAATTTGCACTAAAGCTATAGTCTACATTGATCATTTTGCTATTAAATATTTAATTGAAAAAAAATGCCAAACCAAGATTGATAAGATGGATTCTTTTGTTGTAGGAATTTGACTTGGAAATTAGAGATAAAAAAGGCACAAAAAACTTAGTGGCTGACCACCTATCTTGCTTAGAGAAAAGGGGCACGGAAGATGGACCCCAAACACCAATTAGAGAAACATTTCCATATGAACAATTATTTGTTATTCAACCAGGTAATGTGCCTTAATTTGTTGATTTTACCTCCAGATTTATCCAGCCAACAAAAAAGAAACTCATAGCTGATGCCAAGCACTATATTTAGGAGGACCCATACTTGTTTAAGCATTGCTCTGATCAAGTAATAAGAAGATGTGTGCCAAAAGAAGAAATCAGAAGCATCTTAGATCATTGGTACTCTTTGGAATATGGTGGTCACTTTGGAGCCAATAGAACATTAGCCAAAGTACTACAATCTGGTTTTTACTGGCTCACTTTATTCAAAGATGCTTAAGCATACGTAGCTACATGTGACAGATGTCAGAGAACTTGAAGTACTTTTTGCAGACATGAGATGCTTCTAAATAATATTCTAGAGATAGAACTATTTGATGTATAGGGCATTGATTTTATGGGACCTTTCCCATCATCCTTTAGAAATTAATACATCTTAGTAGCTGTTGATTATGTTTCCAAAGGGTTAAAGTAATGGCCTTACCATCCAATGATTCCAAAGTGCTACTCATTTTTTTAAAGAAAAATACTTTCACCCACTTTGGCACTCTAAGAGCAATCATTGGTGATGGAGGTAAGCACTTCTGCAATAAACAGTTTAATACCCTCCTCACCAAGTATGGGATGAAACATAAAATAGCCACATCATATCATCCCCAAATGAGTGGCCAAGTTGAAATCTCCAATAGAGAGTTGAAGTGGATTTTAGAAAAAATAGTAATCTCTAACAGAAAAGATTGGGCCACAAAGTTAGAAGATGCATTATAGGCATATAAAACATCGTTCAAAACACCTATTGGCATGTCCCCTTATTGTTTGGTGTTTGGAAAAGCTTGTCATTTACCAATAGAATTAGTGCATCGAGCTTATTGGGTAATTAAGAAGTTAAATTTTGATCTGCAAGCTGCAGGATGCAAAAGACTTCTTCAATTAAATGAAATGGAAGAACTACGCAAGGGGCTAATGAAAATGCCAAACTCTATAAAGAAAGAACCAAATTATGGAATGACAAGAAAATAATGGTAAGACAAATCTATCTAGGGAAGAAAGTTCTACTCTTTAACTCTCGCCTACGCCTTTTTCTAGGTAAACTTCATTCTAAATGATATGGTCCTTATTTAATTACTAAAGTTTTTCCTTATGGTGCTGTAGAAATTCAAGGCAACGAGCAAAATTTCAAGGTTAATGGACAAAGACTAAAAGAATATATTGATGGAGGAATAGATTTCCAAAAAGTCTTTATGACGCTCCAGGACCCAAGCTAGATGTACCACCGTCCGGCTACAAGACGTTAAAGACAACACTTTTAGGGAGGCAACTTGAAAAAAAATGAAAAGTTGGTGTCGCGACCTTCCAACTTGATGTCGTGACACTAGACACAAAAAAGAAAAAAAAAGGGGCGTCACGATGCAACCAGCCTAGCGTCACGATGCCAGGCAAATTCAATAAATAAGGCATCACGACATAAGAACTACCCAGCGTTGTGATGCCCTTGCCCTTTACCCCATTACCGACCACATCCTCGTCGTTCATCGCTGCCTAACTGCCAATACCATCGTCGTTCGCCACTGTCCAACTACTATCCCATTACCTCATGTACCCTGCTGAAACTTCCCCTAGTTTTCATCCAAATCAGGAGGTAAATTTGTGCATTGGAGCCATTCTCAATCTTCTGCGTTTTGTGCACCAAATATTTTGAATTTTGTTTATGGTTGAGATATTTCAAAGCTTGTTATTGGACATTGGGCATATTTGAAAGTCAGATTGGGAAAGAAATTGAACTTTCTTAAGGATGCCCACCACATGTTCGTCAAAATGCTTGAATAACAATTGTCATATGTGACACACCTATGTGTTTCTTTATCTAGTTTTTACTTTGATCATTGCTTCGAAATTCTATTAAGTATATAACAGGGATCGAGATATTCATAAAGAATCCACATGATCCTTAAGCCGCATCTTCAAGAAAAAGAAGTATACCAAATGCTTAAGAATTTGATCCCACAATATTTTGTAATAAAGAAGTTGTTGAGCATCACATTAATGTAGTTGTCACGCCCCAAATTTAAGAACAAGTGAAACACATGTTTTACAAACATATATTTGCCATAACATATATAATACACTCCTTTATCATTGGAAACATCTACATATAGGTATTCTTATGTATACACATTATACAGATCTAGTCTATAAATATCAGAGTAACAACAGAAACAGGGATCCTGCCTGTGGTGTTCAGAGCATATTCTAGAGTACAAGTACAATATAAATCAAAATCTACGAGCCTTAAAAACAAAGTAAGCTCACCGAGAGATTATGTCGCTTAGCTGATCACCTATTTGAAGGAAAATGACCAAACTCTGTATTTTTATCTGAAAAACATGAAAACATCATGTAGTGTGTTTAACAACTCAGTAAGTAGATAATACCTCCTATGACCTCTTAGGTCAAAATATGGATGTGCTCATATTTTTAAATTTGTCACATAGAAAATATAGTTCAGAAGTACATCTATATGAAACCCAAATTTCAAATATTTTCAAAACAAAATATATTCAGATATCCAAAATCATATACTGTACTATATGATCATTAAAAAAATGTTGTTATGCATCAAAATATTTCACATGAAAACATTAGGAAGATCTCGTATCAGAACCACCATATCAGAGTTCAAGCCCATTCGTACTTTGGTGGAGTAAGATTTACCTAAACTCAGTATCTCAGTTAAGGTTTGTCTTACCACCATTCAAGAGGAGACACGAAGGGATTATAATATGGGCATTTCCCAAGCACACAACAAGGGAGGGTAAATCACATATTATATAGTCGGCATCTAGCCCAGATAGGAGGTATCGTTCTCTCCTTCACATATCATATCCCGTGCGTTGGCCGTCACACGAGGATAGCACCACCCTTGTTAGCTGAAGTGTCAGAGAGTACCAGGGCTAACATCACCTACTGTTAGTAAATCAATGTTTCCAATAGGATTCCTCCACAAAAATCATATTTGCACATATGCCATATAATTCAAAATAGAGGTTTCAGTATAATACAGAATTTTCAATATCAATAAAATTCTTCTGTCAGAAATTTCTCAATTAGGGTTATCACATATACATGCTCTTTTTCAAGGCAATCTTATAGATTTACATATAAATGCCATGTGGAGAATATATTTCCTTTACCATATGATGAGAAATATATTTAAAATCAAATATTCTACAAGTTCAAAAATTTATTTTCAAAACCATACTCTTCTTGAACTATATGCTAGATTGCAAATAAATCAAGTAATTTAATCTATTTCAGAGACATATAAAAGTATAAATAACTTATAAACATAACCAATTATATATTTAATGTTCAAGAAGAACATAAGGTAAGTCATAGAAATAATTATCTACTCATAAGGTAAGGCTCTAGGTTAAACAACCATAAAATATACTTTTTCAATTCAAATTTGATCAAATAGACTTCAAAATCAAGTTCGAAGGGTTCAAAAACTTAAGAAATAACTCCAAAATCTTAAAATTTGTCCTTCGGGAGCTTATCAACAATGATCAACTGATATGTACTATTTACGGTCGAAATTACTATTTATCGCTGAAATCACTATTCATATTGGCCAGATTTACTGTTCACAACTTACAAAAGTTGTCAGATGGCTGGAAAATTTCATATTCTACGGTTTATCTATCTCCTGAATCCATTTACGATGTTAGATTTTGAATTTGAGGTTTCTGAATAGAAGTTTCAGAACTTATCTTTTTCTAAAATTTTTTACTTTTGATCTGCGGCGATTCTGCGGCTGATTTGAAAAATTATTTGGCCAATATCGTAGTACTCTTCATCTTGAATCAAGCGGTACCCTTAGTTTTGAGATCGAATACTCAAAAGTACTCTAGATCTATAGAGAGAAATGAAGAGAGGGAGAAAATACTATTTATACTATTTATTCGCCTCGTTTATGAATTTTTTTTAATATTGATGGAGGGACCATTCTGGAAATATTCAATTTTTGAGGGAGGTCCTTGCAAATTTTATTATTTATATTTTAACCCTTAAAATTTTAGAAAATTACAATTTGACCCCAAAAATATTAATAAGTTTTCATTTTCATCTCTAAAACTTTTCAATTACATCCATACTCTTTTATTTCTTTTAATAATCCATACATAAATTAAATAAAAATTACTAAATCTTAGGGGTGTTACATTTTTTCCCCCTTAAAAAATTTGGTCCCCGAATTTCAGACCATCCTATTATAAGTAGGGAATGAAGTCAAGTCATAAATTACGGTTATTAACCTTTCTAGTCAAACTATTGGGGATATCTCTTTTGTATATCTTCTTCACTAATATCTGAACTATCCTTAAATTCGCATATTTATATCCATAAGTCGATATAATTAGGAACCATACACATAAAACAACATATACACATCCATATTGGGGAACCAACTTTTCTTATTCCAAACTTCTATCAAGTCATATTTGATTCTCACATGTCAACATCCTCCCATGAATCTTAGGCCTTTCTTACTTTCATTTCTAAAAGCATATCATTCTAATTCCTATCAATTCCATTTAACTAGCCCTTTCGTTCTAAGAAGACTTTTCTCAACAATTATTCACACATGAATTTTCAATCTCAGCGTAATTCACATCCTAGATACTAGACTCAATTTAAAATGGTATAAACCCTTAACACAAATATCTTGATCATTTTGCATTATTTTTGGACATGGTCCTCAAAATATTTACCATATTTCTAAATTAAGAGTTCAAAGATTAATTTGAATTGTATTTCCCATATTTTATTCTTTGAGAACTTCAATACCACTAATTCACTTTATTACATTCCTCAAAGCACCATAAGGCCATTATTCGTCTATTCCTTTCACCTGAAAATCTTTATACTGTTCAATATCCAAACTTACTATTTTAAATTATGACTAGTTTAATATCCAATTTTCTCCAAGATTTCCTCCATTAATCACTTCCAACAAATTGAAATCACAAATTTTCTAATTTTGTCTTACCTATCCTCAAGTAAACCCAATATGCTCAAATCTCCCTCTTATGACACTTTTCCATCAATAGCCAATTCTTAAGCAATCATAACATATTTTAATTTCACCATTCATAACATGTCTGTTACTTACCCATTTCAATTCACTTCTCACACATTTATACATTTTAGTGACATACTGTCCAAATCTCAAACATAATCTAAGTCACAATCTAAACATACCAAAAATAATAATAAATTTTCATTACATAACCACATTATATAGCTTATAAATTTAGAGACAAATATATAATTTTCCTCCATGCTATAATTTATGTTATTTACTCATTCACTTATTAGAAAATCTACGATGTTTTATGTAAAACTTTAAATACTGCCATTTGTATATTAGCTTGGTAACTATTGTAATAAGTAAATGTAGCTGGGGGTAAGAATCTTTTCCAACAACCTTGAAAATCAAGCACATATGCCTAAAGCATGTCTTCCAATATTTGGATGGTTTGCTCAAACTATCCATTTGTTTGAAGATGGAAATTAGTACTAAGATTTAACTTCGTGCCCAAAGCTTCTTGGAAGACTCTTTAAAAACGAGTTGTGAACTATGATCCTTGATCATAAATAATCGATATCGGTACTCCATGAAGTCTCACTATCTTATTCAAATACAGATTTTCATACTGAGCTACATTATATGTGGTTTTCACTGGTAAAAAATGTGCTGATTTAGTCAACCTTTCAATGATCACCTATATTGAATCAAAGCCTTTTGGTGTCCGCAGTAACCCTGCAACAAAATCTATAGTTATTCTCTCCCATTTCCATTTAGGTATTTTTATTTATTGATGTAACACCGTAGGCTTTTGATGTTTTGCCTTTATTTGTTGACATGTTAAACATCGAGAAACATAATCAGCTATATCCTTCTTCCTACTATCCCACCAATAATTTTTTTTAAATCTTGATACATTTTAGTTGATCTAGGATGAATGGTATACATAGATTGATGGACTTCTCCTAGAATCTCTTTCTTGAGTCCTTCTTTATTAGGTACACACAATCGCTAGCCCAATTTCAGAATTACTTCAGAGTCTACAGTAAATTCAATATCACTGCCATTCTTCACCTCTTAATTTTTTTTACATAAATAGGCATCATCTTCCTGTGCCTTTTTCACCTGTTCAACCAAAGATGATTGAAATTGTATATGGCCAATAGTATCCCAGGTTCTTTTACTTCCAATACTACTCCATGACTTTCTAACTTATGCATTTCTTTAATCAACGGCCTTTTTACCATTATGATATGAGCCAAATTACTTATTGACTTTCTGCTTAATGCATCAGCCACTATATTGGCCTTACCTAGATGATATAATATTATATAGTCATAATTTTTAAGTAATTCCATCAATCATCTTTGTCTCAACTTAAGATCTTTTTGTTAAAAAATGTGTTTGAAACTTTTATGATCTATATAGATTTCACATGTATCACTATACAGATAATGCCTCCAAATATTGAGAGCAAAAACCATTGCTGCCATTTTCAAATCATAAGTCGGATAATTTTGCTCATGTGGTTTAAGCTGTTTAGATGCATATGTAATGAATCGACCATATTGTATCAACACACACCCGAATCGAATTTTCGATGCATCACAATATACTATGTATCCTCCGGTACCTGAGAGAATAGACAGTACTGGTGTCGTAGTGAAACATTTTTTTAGTTTCTGAAAACTTCTCTTACATTCATCTGACTAGTCAAACTTTATTCCTTTTCTTGTCAATCTCATCAAAGGAGCAGCAATTTTTTGAAAATCTTTAACGAATTTGCAGTAATAACCTGTTAAACCAAGAAAACTACGAATCTCTGTAATTGTAGTAAGGCGTGGCCATTGCTGCACCGCTTCTACCATTTTAGGATCAACTTAAATACCATCATTGGTAACCATATGCCCTAGGAAAGTAACACTACTAAGTCAGAATTCACATTTTGAAACTTAGAATATAGCTGATGTTCCCTTTGAGTTTGTAAAACTATCAGCAAATATTGCTTATGATTCTTTGAACTTGAAATATAATAGTATATCGTCAATAAATACAATAATAAATTGATCTGAGAACAGTTTAAGTACTCTATTCATCAAGTTCATGAATGCAGCTGGAGAATTTGTCAAACTAAATGACATCACTAAGAACTCATAGTTCTTTTACTGAGTCCTGAAAGCAGTTTTTAGAATATCCTTTTCCCTTATCCTTAATTGATGATATCCAGACCTCAAATCAATTTTTTTAAAAAAATATTGAACACCCTATAGCTAGTCAAACATATCATCTATATGAGATAATGGATATTTATGATGCATTGTCACCTTATTTAACTGTTTATAATCTATACACAATCACAACGATCCATCTTTTTTTTTTCACAAATAGAACAAGAAGTCCCAAAGGAGAAGTACTAGGGCATATAAGTTCCTTTTCTAACAAGTCTTACAACTAATTTTTTTTAGTTCCTTAAGTTTAGTTGATATCATTCTATATAGGGATATAGATACCAGTTGAGTTCTAAGAAGTAAATCAATATCAAATTCTATTTCTCGTTTCGGGGGCAATCCAGACAATCCTTCTGGGAACACATCAAAAAATTTCTTAACCACTGAAACTTGATCTACATTGATATACTTTATATCAATATCTCTCACCACTATCAAATATCCTTAGCACCCTTTTTGTAATAATTTATAG
This sequence comes from Gleditsia sinensis, assembly GCA_037074535.1. Lineage (NCBI taxonomy): Eukaryota > Viridiplantae > Streptophyta > Magnoliopsida > Fabales > Fabaceae > Gleditsia > Gleditsia sinensis. The sequence continues at coordinate 18,132,455 of CM073471.1, forward strand.
GCTGCTAAAACTAAAATTAATTTATTAGGTACATGCTTCTATAATTGTTCACTAATTGCAACTATTTTACTAACCTTTTATACTATTGATGACATCTTCATACTCTATCAACTAGAACACACTTCAAAACACTTAAACACGGTCAACCCATTTTGACTTTATTTTTTTAACATGCTTATGCAATGTCTTAACAATCAATCCTGAAAAGCTTATGTCTATCCAAGAGTCCTTCACATGAATTACTCATTTTGCATATCTCAAATTTTAAATTTCCATGGTCAAACCTTCCTTTCTTATTATGCTTGTACATAATATTATTGAAAATCAAATTGTCTTTGAATCTTTTATATCAAAAAAATCTATCATTGAAAGCATTATCTTTATAGATTCTCTGCTCTCAAATTCAATCCACCCCATAGTTTGCCAAATTCATTTATATACATAGGTTCCAACTCATCTATCCAAAAAGAGATTTATATCTATTTCCAAAACACTTACTTTATTAGAAATCGTTATCTTTAAGTTAACAACCTCGATTACATCATAACCCACTATCAATATTATATTAGCCATTCGTCATATTGTTTCACGTAAGTAAATCAAACAACCAATTCAAACATTCTTGACATCTAAGCAAACCATTACCTTTATATTCGAATGTAATCTTCTTATTTTCAGCTAATTTTTTTCTTTGCACCTGAGAGGGTTCTCTTTTTCACTGTTTATCAAAACGAGTTCAAAAGCTGAACTGGTAGTCCACACTCAAGAGGCACTGTCTATGACATACACATCGATGCTTAAACATTACATGCCTAAGGATAAGAGTCAGAAGGAAGAAAATGATGACACCTTATAGAGTTCCACAATAGCACTGTGAGTATAAATATGTTTGTGGTTACATACCCATACTCAAAGTCATACTATAAAATCCTTGCTCTGATAGCCACAGGAAAACCTAATGCTCTGATATCAACTTGTCACGTCTCCAATTTAAGGGTACATGAAACACATGCTTTACAAACATATATTTACCATAGCATGTATAATACACTCCTTTCTTATTGAAAACATCTACATATAGGTATTTCTATGTATACACATTGTATAGATCTAGTCTATAAATATCAGAGTAACAACAAAAGCAGGGATCCTACCTGTGGCGTTCAGAGCATACTCTAGAGTATAAGTACAACATAAATCAAAATCTACGAGCCTTAAAAACAAATTAGGCTCACTCAGAGATTATGTCGCTTAGCTGATCATCTATATGAAGGGAAATGACCAAACTCCGTATTCTTATATGAAAAATGTGAAAATATTGTGTAGTGAGTTTGACAACTCAGTGAGCAGATAATACCTCCTATGACCTCTTAGGTTAACATATGGATGTACTAATATTTTTAAATTTGTCGCAAAGAAAATATAGTTTAGAGAAGTACATCTATATGGGACCTGCATTTCAAATATTCTTAAAACAAAGGATATTCAAATATCCAAAACCATATATTGTACTGTATGATCATTAAACAAATGTTGTTATGCATCAAAATATTTCACATGAAAATATTAGGAGGATCCCATATCAGAACCACCATATCAGAGTTCAAACCCTTCCATACTTTGGTGGTGTAGGATTTGCCTAAACTCAGCATCTCAGCTAAGGTTTTCCCTACCACTATTCAAGAGGACATGCGAAGAGATTCTAATATGGGCATTTCCTAAGCATACAACAAGGGAGGGCAAATCACATATCATATAGTCGGTATCTCGCCCAAATAAGAGGCATCCTACCCTTCTTCACATATCATATCCCGTGTGTTGGCCGTTACATGAGGCTAGCACCACTCCTACTAGCTGAGTTGTCAAGGTGCACTAGGGCTAACATTACTTACTGTTAGCAAATTAGTGTTTCCAATATGATTCCTCCACAAAAAAATCATATTTTCACAGATGACATATCATTCAAAATAGAGGTTTCAGTATAAAACATAATTTTTAATCTCAATAAAATTTCTCTGTCAGAAATTTTCCAATCAGAGTTATCACATATACATGTTCTTTTCTAAGGCAATCTTATAACTTTACATATCAATTCCATGTGGACAATATATTTCCTTTACCATACAATGAGAAATACATTTAAAATCATATATTCAACAAGTTCAAAAATTTATTTTCAAAACCATACTCTTTTTGAACTATATGCTAGATTGCAAATATATCAGGTAATTTAATCCATTTCAGAGACATATAAAAGTATAAATAACTTGTAAACATAACCAATTATACATTTAACATTGAAGAAGAGCATAGGATAAGTTATAGAATGAATTATCTACTCATAGGGTAAAGCTTTAGGTTGGACAACCCTAAAATATATATTTTTACTCTAAATTTGACCAAATAGACTTCAAAATTAAGTTCGGAGGGTCTAAAAACTTAGAAAATGACTCTAGAATCACGAAATTTGGTTTATGGAAACTTAATCAACACTGGTCAACTGATAGTATTATTCATTGTCAGGATTACTATTTACCGCTGGAATCACTATTTATACCAATCAAATTTACTGTTCACAATGCACAAAAAGTTGTTAGATGGCTGAAAAATTTCATATTCTAAGGTTTATCTATCTCCTGAATCCATTTACGGTATTAGATTTTGAATTTGAGGTCTCTGAATAGAAATTTCAAAAATTACCTTTTTCTAAGATTTTCTACTTCCAATCTACAGCAATTCTGCGTCTGATTTGAAAAATTATTCGGCCAATATCGTAGTACTCTTCGTCTTGAATCAAGTGGTATCCTTAGTTTTGAGATCAAACGCTCGAAAGTAATCCAGATTTAGAGGAGAAAAATAAGGAAAGAGAAAATACTATTCATACTATTCATTTGCCTCGTTTACGGACATTTTTTTTTAATATTGATGGAGGGACCATTCTGTAAATATTCAACTTTTGAGGGTGGTCCTTGCACTTTTTTATTTACATTTTGTCCCATAAACTTTTAAGAAATTACAATTTGGCCCCAAAAATATTAATAAGTTTTTATTTTCATCCCTAAAACTTTTCAATTACATCCCTACTCCTTTATTTCTTTTAATAATCCATACATAAATAAAAAATACTAAATCTTAAGGGTGTTACAATAGTGATCCGTAAGGCTATAGTTTAAGAAAGGTGTTTTCAACTACCTGATGATGACATTTCCTTTTTGCCCAACATTCAGAATAGGGGCCAGCAGGCTTTCTGTGCCCAACCTCAGGCAGGTGTGGTACCTGTAGTTCAAGAATTTTACTCCAATGCTATAGTCAGCCAGAACTATTAGGCGTATGTGCATGGAAAACAACTATTATGCTCTCCACAAGTCATTAATGCCTTATATGGCCTTCCTAATATTGAGCCCGATGAATATACTATATTTTCTCAAGGTGAGATTAATTTTAGTGAGGTCATTAGGACATTATGCACTCCTGGAGCCAAGTGGAAGACTACTAGTAGTGGAGACCTTAGCCATTTTGATAGAAGCGCATTAAACAAGAATGCTAAGGCTTGGCACTACTTTGTCTCAGCACGTCTTATGCCATCTGCTCACAAAAGTACTGTCCGACTGAATAATGCACTAGTAATCTTTGCTCTAATGAAAGGAATGTTAGTGAATGTGGGACACATGATCTATGTCAATGAATGTGGGACACATGATCTATACATCCACTCTTCACTGCATTCACTCTAAGTTAGGCAATCTGTTTGTTCCTGGCTTAATGACTGCTTTATGTGCTAACAATGGTGTTCAGTAGGAATCTAGTGAAGCTTTGGTTCATCCTATGAAACCCATCATAGCCACAGAAATAGAATGGTATAAGGGCCCCAAAACCTCCACAAAGGTGACTCCCTCAGTACCAGGAAGTAGCTCTGCACCTTCTAGGCACACAGCTGCCACATCCACCATGACAGATATATGAGAGGAGCAGCAACTAATATGAACGAACACTATTGCCATGGCTAATTATTACACTGCTAGTCTCACAATTCTAGCCAGGCATAATGCTGCATGTCACACATCCATCACTCAGTACTTCCACCAATGTGCCAGTCATATGCATGATCCGTTAGTTCCATTACCCCCACCACCAGCTCTACCTACCCTGCCCCTCTTTAGGTTGCGCAAGCCCAGTGAAGATGAAGATGAGGACAATGACCAATAAATAGGAAAGTCATGCATACAATCCCTCTATTTATTTTCTCTCTATCACTTTTTATCTTTTACCTCTATGACATTGCGGACAATGTTTACTTTTAAGTTTGGGGGTATTAATTGGGTACAAATTTTGAATAAATGAATACATGTATTAAGTATTAAATGAACCCTGTATAAGAGATTTATGTGAATGCATGCTTGAAATATTCTATTTTAGCAGGTGACATTTATTGCCAATGACTGGATTGAATTCAAAATCAATAACTTCTGAATATTTGAAAATATTATAGCTATATATATAGTTAATTCTTTTATAATGTATAATTTTTTTTTGAAATATCTTGAGAATGTTGAGCACTAAATCCTTAGGCATTTAATTAGCTATGCATTTAGAGAAGATTTATGTGACTTAAATAATATATATGTTCTCAAAAGGACTCTAAAATTTATTTGATTGTCACTTGAGGCAAAATCTTAGGCTAACACCTAATTTAGGAAATGATTTAGCCATTTTTGGATTGTTTGAGCCTTTCAAACATACATTTCAATTCTTATATCCTTAGTCTCCCTACTTTGAGCATAATCGATCCTTTTCTTTGATACCTATATTATTAACTAAGCAAAAAAAATAGAAATATCCTTATTTTTACCTTTTCACTCATATGCATGATTATTATTGAAATAATTTATTAAGAGATGTACTATTAAAAGGGTGGAAGGTTGGAGCATGGAATGTGAAAAAGAAGAAAAAAAGGTGATGAACGAAAAGAAAAAAAAATGAATTAATGGAATGAAAAAGTGAGCTAAAAAATAAGTTTGCGGGAAAAATCCCTTGACAAACTCTAGAAGCTCTATAAAAGAACTTGCAATAATCATGGATATTAGAGTGATTTGAGCTTGGTTTAATATCTTTTATCCTACCTTGAACTCAAGTCACATTACAAGCTTAGAAAAGTCCTATTGATCCTAGGTATTATGCTTAGTCTACATTAGTGGAGAGTGACATAAAAAATAAGCTTATGGAATTCCTAAAACCTCATTAATTTAGAGATCTTAGTTAATAAATTTTGAAGTACATAAACTTATCTAGACGCTAATAATTAAACTTTTAAGGATTATCCACACACACACTTAAGATTTGAATAGAAAAATTTAAATTACATTTGAAGTAAAAATATGCATTACTGTAAATAGTTGACATTTGAGTAGTTAAGTAATAGCTACAACATTCTTAATTACAAAAATGTCAAGTAGCATTAAGTTTAGTCACATAAATTTAATGACATCAATAATTATAATTAATTAAGGATATATAATAATTTAACTCCACAGAGTAATTATTATAATTAAGTGATTAATTAGGATGGGATAGTAACATTGATATATTTAAATTATAGTTGCCCACACATCTAAATAATTATTTATAGATTTCGTTCTAGTCCCATCATAAATAAATTAAATCACTTGCATATTATAATCTAAACCCACAGGAAAGATTATAATGATGTGTTGATTTAATTGTTTGAAATTATTTACATGGTTAAATATTCCATATTTGGTTTTATTACATGTGTAGTAAGCTTGCAGTAGTTTAAACTTTATTTATCCCAAATTTTGATTCCTCTAAATGGTAATGACTATTATGATTGGAACGACAATATTCTCCTTGCATTGGGGTGCATGGACTTTGATTTAGCACTTCAAGTGGATAAACCACCAAAGCCATGGAATCAAGCATTCAAGTTGAGAAAACATCATATGATATTTAGAAGCGATCCAATAATTTGAGTTTGTTGTTTATTAAATCTCATATTGGAAAAAGTATCCATGGATTTATTCCTGAATGTAATAAAGTAAAGAAATATCTCAAACATATTTAGGATTAGTTTGAGACTTCTCACAAAGCATTAACGAACAACCTAATGACAAAATTGTGTTTTATGAGGTTTAATGGCACCAATGGTGTGCGTGAGCACACAATGAAGATGCAGGACATAGCGGCTCAACTAAAATATTTGAAGATTGAGATTTTTGAGTCATTTTTGGTTCACTTCATCCTTAACTCCCTTCCTCCTCATTTTGGACCTTTTAAGATATTTTATAATATACATAAGAAAAAATGATCAATTAATGAACTTTTGACCATGTGTGTATAAAAGGAAGAAAGAATGAATCAAGAAAGGATTGAAAGGGCACATTTAGTGACTCATGATAAGAAATCATATAAGAAAATGAAGGATAAAGTGTCTTTTAATCATCTAAGAAGAAATGATATATAAAGAAGAGCTATCCCAATCCAAGCATTGGCTTGAAAAGAAAGGTAATTTCATCTCCTTAGTGTGTTTTGAATATAATATGGTTCATATTTTTATAACACTTAGTGGATTGATTCTGATTTTACAATCCATATTGCCAATACCATGCAAGGCTTTCTAAACCACAGAAAATTGATCAAAAATGAATGTTTCATCTATTTAGGAAACAAGATGCGTTCATATATAAAGGCTTGGAACCTATAGACTTGTTCTTGATTCTGGTTTTGTATTAGACCTTAAAAGAACCTTTTATGTTCCATCTTTTCAAGAAAAATTATTTCAACTTTAAGAATTTTACCTTGTGGCTTTAGTTTTAGTTTCATTGATAATACTTTACATTTGTATAAAGACAATGTTTTAGTTGGTAATGTTATTATAGATGATGGATTGTTTAAATTTCATTTGAATTCTACCATTGATTGTAGCGTTACAACTGTGCATGGTAACAATATTGGCATTAAGCGAAGTATTATAAATGAGAAATTCTCCATGTTATAGCATAGGAGATTAGGTCATATCTCCATTAGTAAAATTAAGATATTAGTAAATGATGAAGCTCTTGATGCTCTTGAATTTACTAATTTTGGTACTTATTTGGATTGTATTAAAGAAAAGCAAACTAACAAGTCCAAGAAAGATACCATGAGGAGTTTTGATGTATTAAATATCATACACACTGATATTTTAAAACTTTATGATATGTGTTTTAATGGTAAAAAAATATTTTATTATCTTTATTGATAATTATTCACGATATATATATATATATATATGTATATATATATGTATGTATATATATATATATATGTATGTATATATATATATATATGTATGTATATATATATATATATATGTATACATACATATATATATGTATACATACATATATATATACATACATATATATATATGTATATATATATATATATATATATATATATATATGTATACATACATATATATATGTATGTATATATATATGTATACATATATATATATATGTATGTATACATACATATATATATATATATA